>JAKWJA010002489.1:30892794-30949949 GCA_027704765.1 Solanum habrochaites | reverse complement strand
GTACTTGGGAGTATTATCCCGGAGGTGTGAAAAGAACAGCTAAACACCCTTTACTAACCATTCTCTTTAGCACAAAGGAAAGGAGATGATACGAAATGGAGTGGAAGTGTAGTCACCTTCCACACTTAACGGATCTGTCCAGGCTTGGCCAAAGTTGACAGTTTTAGCATTACAATTTTTTTTCTAAGATTGCAAAATTTGGACAAATCCAAGTCATACCCATAATTACATCTAAATCAACCATATCTAAGAGAAACCCAATTATACATGAGGATTGCCTCCCCACGAAAGTTACAGACAAGACATATACACCTTTTCCACTATCAAAGACTCACCCACCGGAGTAGAAACCACATAACCAACAGCATTGTAAAGCAATTCACAATGTAATTTAAGACCTGGGGGTAGCAAATGAGGAGATGGAGGAAGGAAGATATTATGAAAATTTGGAGCCAGGATCAAATATATTATTATTTATAGATATTTATTCCCCCCTATTATATAGAAGCCATGTAATCACAAACCAAAAGATTTACCTGTGATCACAACATCTTGATGTCTCCGCTTCCGACACGCCCAGGGAAAGCGTTTAACACAGTGGGCAATATCCACCTGTCTGCCCATTGCCCCTAACATCATGTGTTTGTTAGTAGCTCCAGTTTGCTCGTCACCCGCCATTTTGGTGACCACCATTACCTCGGGGCCAACCACGCCCTCCAGAATGACGGCTTTTCCATGACAACCTCTTACCTCTGACTATTTGAGGTCGTGTAACTCTGTTTTGGACAAATACCTCTGATATTGCCAAGTCTCCCCCACATCCATATAACACTCTCTGGATTCAATTCATAGCCTCTTGAGAATGACGAAGTCTGGGGAATAACCTCAAAAATCAGAGAAGTGTTGACCGGTCTGCGGTGGACCCCCAACTACAGTTTTAGTGACAGAATGAATAGGTGGGCTGGATAACCTCCTGAAAACCCTTCCCTCTGGAGTAAGAAACCATTAACAAAAAATCACCCCCTTACGAAACATTTTACGATGGCGAATGCCCTGGTGAAGTCATTGGCTTCACTCCCTCCATCCTCTACACGAAAAAGTATACACTTCCTGAAAGGATTTCGCTGGTAGCGCTACTTGCACGGCTGAAATCCCAAATCTGACCGTAAACCCCTTCACAAAACGCGAACTCCGCTCTTGTGGACTGAAACAAAGTGGGTGGCCTACCAGATAATGCACGGAAACTTAGCCTCATACGTAGTCACCGACACTTGCCTGATCTAGGCTCAGGAACTCATCTCTCCTCCTATCACTCAAATTCCGGGGGGGGTATATTACTTCTCCATAAAATCAGCTATGAGAAGGCCGCCCAAGTCATCGGGGTGGTTGCCTTGTGGGCTGTTTGACCACCAACAATATGACCGCCACCACATTTTTGGCGTTTCCTTGAAAACTGATAGGTTACAACCACTCCAACCCCAAATCGTTTCCACTATGCCCCCTTTTTTGTTAGTAGTAGACTCATGACAAATCAAACAAGAAAAATCGTTAGGCATCCTCAGATTGCAGAACCTTGAAGAAGGAGGTTTCAAATTTCAAGAACTTACTGAAAATGTTCATGGATCACTTGTCCATGATGGGGCCTGTAGTTCCAAACGAGAAAACATGGCCTATTTTTCCATATGAGGCATCCCTTGCAGGGAGGCCGCCAGCAGCGGCATGTCGGTACTTCGGAAACATGAGGTGCTTGTGCTAGGAAAACACTGGAGGGTGTTGGCCGTGTCAGATACCCGCTAAGATCAAGCAAGAACCTGATTTTAATCATTCGGGGGTAGGTGTGGGTCGGTTTTTAATTCTTCAGTTCTGAACGTGCTGCCCACCTTCCCCTTCCTCACCCTCTCTTACTACTTACTCAGTCGGTGGGGAGTCACAGCCCTAGTAAGTACCAGATGGGATAGGGTCCTTGCCTCTTCTCTAGAGGACGTTCCTCCACGACCTCTTAACCACGGGCCCCTTGCCACTGGCTACTCTCGAGCCTACAGCCCCCCGTGGCTTGGCTCTGACGTATCTTGTCTTGACGGTGCTGGGTTTGCGCAGTTGTTGCTCTAGTTCTTAATCATCGGCGAAATAGAATGAAGATGTAGTCAATCAAATACCCAATTTGTTAATCACTAGATCCAATAAGATCCCCCCCCCAAGTAATAGAACGAAAGAAATGCAAAGAATGGAATTTTTCCTAAATTCCTATAGACTTCAAAGAAACAGTAAAGGTGTCTCCCTACCGTTCCTTAAGACTTCTACTAGTAAACTCGTTCTTGTGTAATGGAGACCAAACGAACCTTAATTCTCTGATACCAAGTTTCCTGTCAAGACCCAAAACTGTGGGACGCCGCCCGTCTCTCCAGAAAGGGGAAATATTACCCTCATCACATCTTTCCCCTAACAACCTCTAAACACCTACCCCTCTCTTATTTTTCACGTCTCACTTTCTCCATGCCTTCCCCCTTGCATCCTCTTGGTTACACTCCTTTCTCATCAATTAACAGCTCCTCCTCCCCCAACCTACTTACCTTTCTACCCCCCTACCTCTCTCTTCATCCACCCCTTTCGCTGCGTCCTCCGCTCTCCTACTCTTTCTTCTCTTATCCTTACACCTTCCATTCCCTGCGCTTTTCTCAAACCACCTATTACCTTTCCTCCCCTTCCTCCACGAATCTCGTTGGCCCTCTCTTTTTCTTATCCTAGCGGCCCCCTCCTTTTCTTCGTGTCATTATTGCCCTCTCACCCCCTTACATCTACGCTGTCCGTTTCTCTTTCACCCTTACCTCTGTTCTTCCTCTTCCCGCGTCTTGACTTATTTGCGCTCTTCTTCACCTTTCGTCTTTTTCGCTCGACTTTCCTTCTCGCGATCACTCCTTTATCCCATTTTACTCGCCTCTTTCCCTCTCCTCTCCCCCTGTCTCCTTTCCCTTGATCCCCCTTACCGGCCCCAACGTTTTCTATCTTTAGTTCCATACCCGCCCCTCTACCCGCCTCCCCCCACGCGCTTTAATCTTTCCCTTGTCGGTTTTCTCCCTTTTATTTTCTCCTTTCCCCCCTTCCATTTCATTTCTTCCTAAACCCCTACCTTCCCAGCTCTTTCTGCCTCTCACCCTTTTCTTTACTTCTTGCTGTTTCCGCCCCCTCTACCTATTACACTCACCCCCATCTATTTCTATACTCGCTCCCCCCCTCCTCGCATCCCCTCTTCCTCCCTACGCCCCCCCCT
Source organism: Solanum habrochaites (assembly GCA_027704765.1). Classification (NCBI taxonomy): domain Eukaryota; kingdom Viridiplantae; phylum Streptophyta; class Magnoliopsida; order Solanales; family Solanaceae; genus Solanum; species Solanum habrochaites. The sequence continues at coordinate 30,946,681 of JAKWJA010002489.1, read as the reverse complement.
TGCTTGCCCCCCCACTCTCGATCTTTCTCCTTCTCTACACGTTTTTCCACCCCACCAGTCTCCTTATTTCTCTATTCTCTCTCTTATGTTTTCATTCTCCTCTTCTCCTCCCCTCCCTATCCCCTCTGCTTGCGAAGCCCACTCTCCATCGCTTTCTGTCCCCGTTTATCCCCTTCCATTCTCCTTCCCTATTCCTCCACCCACACTATCTTACTATGTGAGCAAACCAACAAATCTAAACCCCAACAGTTACCCATAAATTACACATAATATAATGCGGAAGGACTTAAAACTATTAATGAAAATCGATAAATAACTTCTAAAAAACTCAATAACTGATCATCCCCAAACTCTGGAAGTCATCACCACAAGAAACATCGAGCCTCCCCTCAAAATACTAAATCTCAGAATATTAGGAAACTAAAATAAGTAAAACGCTAGTCCATGCTGGAACTTCAAGGCATCAAGAATTAAGAAGAAGATCCAGTCCAAGCTAGAAGCATTATCTCACCCTGAGACCGACGCGTGATTGAAGACTGGCGTAGAGTTGCGGTTGAGTTGAAGAGATGGTAACGTTTGCTGCACTCCACAAATAACAAAAGGAAAAACAATTACAAGTGTAGGGGTCAGTACAAAACAGAGTTACTGAGTAGGGATTTCATCGGCCAAACTCAAAATAGAAACGTATATTACAAGTTAATATCCATAAAATCAAATAAAAATACTCAACATTTGTAGCAACAACAAAGTACTGTAATCATACTAAAATACTCCAAGTGACCCCATGAGGGACTTTCAAGCCTTCAATACCATACTCATTTGGGGACATAGGTATTAATTTGAGAATATGTAAAACATATTTAAAGTTCATTCTCTTTCTAGCCTGGGGTCGGAACGTGAAACTCCAATCCTCATCATACTAATCCTAGATGTCGGAACATGACCTCGATTCATCTCATACTACCTGGGTCGGAAGTGACACCTGATCCTATATTCTATCCTTGTGCCGATAATGTGACACTCCGATTCTCATTATTCTATCCTGGTGTCGGAAACGGGACACCTGATCCCATATCTATCCTGGTTGGTGTCGGAACGTGACACTCAGATCCTCATTCTTCTATCCTGGTGTCGGAACGTGACACTTCGATAACTATTATTCTATCCTGGTGTTGGAACGTGGCCACCCGATCTCATAAACTACCATGGATATCGGACGTGACACCGATCCTCTAAACCTCATTCTTTTTTTAGTTCATTCAAGCCTTTTTTTATTACTAAGGCATAATCATGAACAAGAGGTTTTCAAGATTAGAATTCAATAGCATCATCATGTTTATGTTACACAATTATATAATAAACACATCATGAATACACGCAAATAAGCATTATAGAAGAGTGTTACAATACTTACCAATACATTACATTAGCTATTAAGAGTGGACTATGAGATAGCATTAAATTATACCTACCTCCACCGAAGAAAGAAGTTCGTGATCAAGCAAGCTTACTTACTTTCAAAGTCTTGCTTTCCTCTTCGTTCCTATTTTCTTCTCGCTCGGTTCTCCCTTTCTTCTCTGTTTCTTTCTATTTTTCTTATTCCAAAACCCCTTTTTCTTTACACTAATAATCATATAAATTAGTATAAAAAGATGATTAAAAGAAAACCACTATTATTCCAAGGCTGTCTCCTTTAACCCCCAAGTAAAGTTAAATATTAACCATTAAAACCACAACTTAGTAAGTAGAAGCAGGATAGTCCAAAAATGTCCCTTAAAATATTGAATAGAATTCTGGACCCCGTCGGTTTACGCCAAAGCCTGTGACGGCCCAGTTTCACGACTGTGACGGGGCCGCGTCCTGCATGTGTTCTGTCCACAAGCTCAGAGACTCGATGTCAGTAAAAGGTAGTTGACGGCCCGTCATGCATGAGACGGTCCGTCCAGGTCACACCGTCTGAGTTCAGAGAATCATCTCAGATCCAAATTTCTAAATTCTATGTGTTGGAAAAGGAGACCCCTCGATGGGCCAGTCGTGCCTATGACGTCCATCGTTGGGTCCGTGGGACTCTCAACCAGTTTTTCCAGAAATAAAAATATTGATGTTCAAAACGGACTAAACAAGTCGTTACAATGTTTCCATTATGTATTCGGAATGATATGGGGCGTGGAATGAAAAGTGTACATAGGAATGAAGAAACATGAGGTAGATTGATAGATATTCACGATGAGTGATACATTAGATAAAGTGATGAAAGACTATACAAAAATTTGAGCAATAACCGGTGAATGTTGTGTGTTTTGAGGTGAATGGAAAAAAGGGACACAAACATGTACTTTTTCACGAAAGATAATTTCTGATATTAGCATTTTAGAAGTATTTTTGGCTTCATGTCTAATTACTATCAAAATTGATTTACTTTGTGAAATACATTTTAGGTTTACTATTTTATGATGTGATAAAATGAAAAAGATGTTATCTTTTCAGTTTCTTGCTTAATTTTATGCTTCTTATTTTTGATTTTTAAAGTTAGTTTGGTATACACTATTGTGTTGGATACTTAACTGTTTTGTTGAAATTTTGGATTGGATTAGAATAATAGTAGCTAAATAGTTGTGTGTGTGCCAGTTAAAAGAGGGACGACATGTTAAAACCGACATCATTGTAAACGCAACAATATATCATATAATAAATTTTTTTGACAATTTTGTATCTACGAATAATAAAATATCGGATATTCTGCAATTGCAAAAAATGACATGATACTCAATATAAATAATACTTTTAATTTGATATGATTTAAAATGTTAGTACTTGATACATAAGTTCTAATTATCAAGATCAGATTAAATTGAACTTAATAGAAAATAAAAGCTAAAAATTATACTTAACATAAGTCTAACACATATGATAAAAGTCATTCAATATTAGTACTTTAATAGAAAAAAAAATAAACCCAAACTGGATGAATATTATGTCGTTTACCTTGGAAAGTAAATACAGAATTTGAAAAAAATTCAATGGTTTCCATTACCAGATAAGAAAGTGTTCTTGCATCTCGATAAAAAGAATGTTTCGACGGTCCCGAAAATAAAAAAAAACTCAAGTGATAAGCTAAACGAGCAGAAATAGGTTGTGGGACGTTAATAGACCATAAAAGTCCCCAAACACGCGATCTTGTTATTTCTTACCTAAAGAAAAGTGATAATTTTTTAAAGAAAAATACCATTCAACGTTCCCAATGATAGTGAAAGTGTTAACTTGTTAAATATAATAAATAGAAAATTTTTCAAACTTTGTGACATCTTCTGCTAGAAGAAACTAATTAATTCACCACTATTAAATATAAATTTTATAAATCTGAGTTATATCTATATATATTATTATATATTATAGATATATATATATCTATATATATATATGTATATGATTCATCATGATTTTGAACCACCATATTGCTATAACTTTAGTTAAGTATCACTTATAAAAGGAAATATAAAAATAGATAATTAATACATTAAATTTATGTATTGGATATAATTGGAAATATAAATTGTGTTGTGGTAGATATAAAGTGTATCTCTAACTTAAGAAAACAAAAACCTCTTGAAAGGATCAAATGGTGTGAGAGGATTAAATTGATAAAATTTATTTTTATCAGATAATTTTTAAAAGTAGGCCTAATTTTGTATTGTTGCCAAAACCACTATAATTATAACCAAAAAATAAAGAAAATCTACATGACTAAGATACAAATTAAAATTCATAGTAATAGTTTAAATTCAAAATAATAAATTTTAGAGAAATAACTAATTATCTAGAAATCAACCTCTAAGATTGTTATCATAGATCATTTTTTCAAAATAATACACCACCATAGCAATGCAAAAAATTTATCCTTTTTTGGGGGTCTTCCGTATTCCTTAAAAGATTGAAGTTTTCATTCTTCTTTGATTTTGTCTTATAAATATTATCATCTTTCATTGTTAATGAGACCCTACAAGCTTTTGGACATGTACAGGCCCAATTCACATCGTCGGAATACATAATGAGTTGACTAGGATCTATTCATGAAATGGTTTAATCATCAAAACAAAATACACAAGGTTACATACTAAAAAAGACGGAAGAGATTATATGTATAAGAAAAATTGTAAATGAAAACACGTTAGTTCTTTTAATAAAAAAAAAAATGAAATCTAACGGAATTGAAAATAAAAAATGGATGAAAGAAATAGTCTACTTCTTTAGGAACTTGAAACTTGAGAGAGAATATATTGAAATTAAATAAAATTGAGTAGTAATTGTGTAATGGTTGATATATGAGAGTTTGTGATTTTAGCAAAAAATAGAAAAAACAAAAACCGTTTGGATTGGAAGGGGATTGTAACGAAACTGTGAGTCTTCTGCGCAGCAGATTTTATTTTGGGAAAAATGATGAAACCCCCCAACGGACCCCCGACGGACCGTCATGGGCACGCGGTACAGTTTCGAGGGAGGGGTCTCGTTTCAAAACACACTAGAAATTATGAAATTGTGATGAAAATCGAACGTCTCTGAACTTCGTGACAGAATGGCAAGGACGGACCGTCACAGGCGACGTGACGGGCCGTCACAGGCGTGACGGGCCGTCACAGCCCTTGGTTGGAAATTATCTCTGCACCTTCGACGGACCCCGGCAGGACGGATCGTAGGCAGGCACGATGGGCGTCACAGGCTGCGGGCAATCCAAGGCTGGGTCGGGAATTTCTGTTAATTTAATTTAAGGGCGTTTTGGACTATTTTCTGCTTTAATTATTAAAGTGGTGGGTTATGTTAATAAGTCTAATTACTTGGGGTTAAAAAGAGGTAACCTTAAGTAATTAGGGTTATTTAGTGCCATCTTTTATACTTATTATATGATTATTAGGGTAAAAGAAAGAGGGTTGAATAAGAAAAAACAGAGAAAGAACAAAGAGAGGGAAAATCGAGCAAAGAGAAGAGAGGAAATTGAAGGGGAAAGGACAACACGGAGAATATGAGGATTTGTTTGCTCTGATCACGATATCAGGTGGAGGTAGGTTATGGTTTTTATGCCTATCGAGTTAAAATCTAATAGCGAATGATATGTGTGGGTAGTATTATAGAGTTCTTCTTTATGCTTAATTGTGTGTATGCATGACTGATTTTATATCGATATGATGGTGATGAAAACAAAGGCATGATGAAGCTTTTGATCCCAAATCTGAAAAAAACCTAATTTCTTGAATTAATGATGATGTCTTTGGTATAAAAGAAGGCTTGTGAACAAAAATGAGATGATGATGCCTTGGTATAAAAGAAGGCTTGGATTAACTAATAGAATGCGATTGTGCGGGGGCCTCCCTCTCCCCACTCTTTTCTCTGTTCTGTTTTCTTGTCACGAACGACACGTAGAAAGAATTAGTGGGACGGGTGTCACGAACCGACAGTAGTAGATTAGCGGATCGGGTGTCACGAACCGAGGAACGTATATTTAGGGGATCGGGTGTCACGTTCCGACACCTAGTTAGTAGGGGATCGGGAATAACGTGTAAGTACGACACAAAGAGGAATAAAGACTAATGAGGGATCGGAGTTAGTGTCAACGTATCGACACAAGAGAAATATAGATAATGAATCTTGGAAGATGCTAATATACTAATCTAAAGAACATGTTGTCCCAAAGAGTATGGTGTGGAGGCTTTGTTCCTCATAGATATGATCGGGGGATAGTATTTAAATGATTGTTCTCATTGTTGTATCACCTGTTAAGAATATTAGTTGATTTTATGAGTATCTGAGATATATGCTTTCTATTTTGAGGTTGGCCGATGTACCTACTCAGCACTTGTTGTGTTGTTATGACCCCCCCTACTTTATGTTTTCTTCTTGTTTATTGGTGGAGTGCCAGACAAAACGTGCGTCGTCTTCAACTCAACCGCAATTACTAGCCAGTCTTGTGCACATCGGATCTTCAGGAGTGAGCTAAAATTGCTTCTATCTTGGAACGGATCTCCTTCTCATTCTTTGTTTCGATGCCTCGAAGTTCCGGCATAAAAGAATAGGCTTTTGTGTTTTTAGCTCTTTGAATACTCTTAGTTTAGGAATTTGATCATAGATGTTATTGTGTGATGACTTCCAGGATTTTGGGAAATTAATAGAGGTGGAATTTAGAAGTTATGGGAATTGGTTTTTTATTAATGAGTTTATCTTCACGCATTACTGTCTGTTGATATTTATTGAAATGTTAAGGTTTAGATTGGGTTGGTTCGCTCACATAGAGGGGTAAAGGGTAAGTGTGGGTTCTACGTCGAGATCCGATTGTGGTCGTTGAACAAACCTTGGTATCAGAGTTGCGAATTTCCAGCTTTACAGGTAGAGGCCCGCAGGAGAGAAATACCTTCCAAGAAGTGGTTTAGAATTTTGTTGGTAGAGGGGAAGGGATGAAGCCAGATGAATTCACAATGACCATCGACACAAAAGGTTCGTAAGGGAGGTGAGTTCTAATGGTTTCTTACTCTAGAGGAAAGGGTTCCGGAGGTTACTCAGTTCGCATATTCCAGTATTCACTACAGACTGTTAGTGGGGGGTCCATCTCAGACCGGTCAAACACTTTATGAGAGGACCTATGCACGACCCAGAGAGTGTTTATGGATGTGGGGAGACTGGACATATTAGAAGGAATTGTCCCCAAAACAAAGTATTTTAGGACACCACCAATAGCTAGAGGAGAGTAGAGGTTGGTAAGGGTTGAGAGGACCGTTATTCTGGAGGAAGTGGCGTTCGAGGGGTGAGGTTAATGGTGGTCACCAAAACAACGGCCGGGGGTGATGGGCAAACTGGAGCCACTAAATCACAAAATGGTCTAGGGGGGGCAAAGGATTAGACAATAATTGGGCCCATTGTTATGCTTTCCCTTGGGCGATCGAGGCGGAGAACATCTGATGCTGTAATTCACAGGTATCTTCTGGTTTGTGATGCATGGCTTCGGATTTTTGACTGGATCACATTTCTATGTATCTTCCCATTTGCAATGTACATAAATTTACATTTGTGAAGTTACTTGAGATGCCTGTTCGTGTTTCTACTCCGGTGGGTGAGTCTTGTGGTAGTTGAAAAGGTATATAGGTCTTATTTGGTGACTTTGGGGGAGAAAAACTTATGTAGATTTGGTTATCTTAAGAAAGGTTGATTTTGACTGTTGTAAATTTGGGTATGACTTGCTTTCTCCGTAATTGCTATCTTGGATTGTAATGCTAAAACGGTGATGACATGACCCAAGCTGGGACGATCCGTTTAGTGTGGGAGGGTTGACTACACTTCCAATCCGGGTGCGTATTCATTCCCTTTCGTCGTGCTAAGAAAAATGCGTTCGTTAAAGGGTGGTTTAGCTTTCTTGGCACATCTCAAGGATTGAACTAAAGTACTTCGATTGAGTCGGTTTCGGTGGTCCGTGAAGTTTATTGATTGTGTTCCCTGCCAGATCTCCCTGGTATGCCACCAGGATTAGCGGATATTGATTCTGTATTCTGATCTTGAACCGGTACTCCCCCATTCTATACCCCTTATAGAATGGCTCCCGCGGAGTAGTTGGAGTAAGAGAGTAAAAGGCCCGAATTCACGAGTGTTGAGCAGCCACACGATACACGAAGGCCATTAGACCAAGTGAGCATCTTCCCTTGGGGTCTCCGGTTTTGTTGAGAGTGAAGACGAAGGATGGGCGTTTCGGAGTGTGCATTTGGAAGAAGAGACTACCGGCAGTGAAACAAGGGACCATAAAAGAACAAGTATCCTCTTCCTCGCATTGTGCACTTGAGATGACGAGAGGAAAAGGGGGTGAGCACAGCGGAAGATTCCCGACAGACAGTTCACCACCGAGAAGCGAGAGATCGGAGTTTGTGTACCGGCCACAAGAGGGAGTGTCGACAGACACGGGAGTAGCTATATGTGTCCGTGGAGTGACACCGGCCTCGGGCGGAGGAGAGCGATAGAAAGCTTGCATAGAGTAGCCCTGTGGCTATGGTTTTAGGGGAGAAGGCGCAAAGACTTATCATCAAATTGAAAATACGCGCAACGGATTGTGCTAAAGATGCTTTTAGAACCAGGTATGGGCATTACGAATTGGTGAGATGATGTCTTTTGGTCTTACGAATTGACCCGCTGCGTTCATGAGTTTGATAACGGGGATTTTTAAGCCATATTTTGGATCTCTTTGTGATCGTATTATGGATGATATACTGATATACTTCCAAGAGTAAGAAGAACATGGGGAGCATTTTGAGAATTGTGTTGGAAATGTTACGGAGAAAAAGCTTTATGCCAAGTGTCTCTAAGTGTGAGTTTTTGGGCTAGATGCATGGCATTCTTGGGGCACGTGGTGTCGAAGGATGGAGTGATGGTGGATCCTTCTAAGATCGAAGTAGTGAAAGAATTGGGTTAGACCTGACTAATGTGTCAGAAATAAGAAGCTTGTTGGGTTAGCCCAAGTTACTACCGTCGATTGTCAAGGGATCTTCTTCTATTGGTTCCCAACTGCGGAACTTGGACTAAGCCAAAATGTTCCAGTTGTCATTGGTGGATGAGTGTGAGGAAGCTTTCAGAAGATCAAAGACTCATGTTGACTACCGCACCCATCCTAACATGCCAGTGGGAGCGGTATAAGAACTTCATTGTTTATTGTGGATGCTCCGATTCGGGTTTGGGTGCACAAGTTCTAATGCAAGAGAAGAATGTGACTTGCTTTTCTGCTCAAGACAAATTAAAGGTGCAGGAACGTAACTTATCCACACTCATTGATTGGAATTGGCCGAGGGTAGTTTAGTGTTTGCATATATTAAAGCAATGGGACACTTATTTATATGGCTGGTTTTTAAGGGTATGAGGTCTATACGGATCATCGTAGTATACAGTATGTCTTTACTAGACAGAGATTTGAATTGAGAAGAGGAGATGGATGGAACTACTGACGGGACTACGACATGCATTATTTAATCATCCGGGGACAGGCGGAAGTTTGTAGCGGATGCTTTAAGTAGAAAGGCGGGGAAAAAGGGGGGAAGCAGGGATGTCTAGCTCACTTGCAAGCTTCTAGGACGCCATGGGCTTAGAGAAGTTCAGAAGATTCGGGATAAAGAACCTTGTGAGATTAGAATCAGGTAACATGAGAAGGGAGGGAAGGATTTTGTTGCTTGTGTGGAGGGCAAGATTTCTTTCCCTTCCTTGACAAGATAGATTAAGGAAAGCAGTTTTTTTAGTGTAATGATTGAAAAAATGATTCCGGTCCGGAGATAAAGTGTTGCAAGGAGAGGCTTAAGGGAGATGAGGCTTAACGAGAGACAATTCGGATGAGGAAGGTTGTTTTGAGAATCAAGGGAGGGTATGTGTAACCCCGTGTTGATAAATTTGATCACACTATTTCTTACAGAGGTTCATAGTTACGGATATTCTATACCACCCTGGTGCAACCAAGATGTTACCGTGACTAAGGCAACACTTTTGGTGGAGGATAATGAAGAGCGGACATTGTTGAGTTTGTTTGCCAAATGTCCAAATTGTCACAAGTGAAAGTAGTGAAACACAGAGGCCCAGAGGAACACTTCAGAGGAAATGCTATCCCTTGAATGGATAGGGGCGAGAGAATCGCAATGGTTTCGTGGTTGGTCTTCAAAAGGACAATGGGTAAGCATGACCTCTATTTGGGTGGTGATTGGTGATAGGTTAATAGTCTGCTCATTTCATTCCGTCAAGGTGACTAACAGGCCAGAGGAAGTTAGCCAACTTTACATCTCAGACGGTTGTTCGATTGATGGAGTTCCATGTCCATCATATCAGATAGAGGTCATATGCAGTTTACTTCAAAATTTTGGGAACCTTGCATGCCGAATTAGGGTACTAGGTTGGATCGTGTACTGCGTTCCATCATCAGACTCGACCGGTCTCAGTCTGACTAGCGCGAACGAATTCAAGTGTTGGAGGATTCTGCTTGTGCATTGGGATAGAATTTTGTGGCCATTGGGAGAGCTTCTTTGCCCTTAGGGGAGTTTTTTCATACATAATAAGCTATCACTCAAGTATTGATATGGCTCCTTTCGAAGCATTATATGGGCTGACGATGTAGGGCTCCCATTGGTTGGTTTGATGCCATTTGAGGTGAGAACCTTGGGGTATTGACCTTTTTGAGGGATTCGGGAGAGAAGGTTGAAATTCATTCAAGAACGCTTTTAGCGGCTCAAAAGTAGGCCAAAAGGAAGGGCAGATCGAAAGGTTAGAGATTTGGCGTTAATGGGAAGGAGAGCAAGTTCTTGCTGAAAGTTTCGCCCATGAAAGGGGTACGGTAGGTGAATGCGGTTTGGTAAAAAGAGGAAAAAGCTTAGTCCAAGGTATATTGGTCCATTTGAAGTTCTCGAAGCTGTAGGGGAGGGGGCTTCATGAATTAGCTTTGCTCCAGCAATCTCCGGAGTACATCCGTATCCATCTGTGTCGATGTTGAAAAGATTACTGGGATGGAAACTACATTAGCCGTTGGGATTCAGTTTTGCTTGATGAGAATTTGTATTATGAGGAGGACCTGTTGCCTATTTAGATAGAGAAGTTAGCAAGTTGAGATCAAGGGAGATGGACATCCATTAAGGTGCTGAAATGTTTGAAGAACGACGGTTGATTGAAGAAAGCACTTGGGAGAAGGAGGCAGATATGGCAAGAAAGATACCCACATCGGTTTAAAGAATTGAGGACTCCTTCTCTCGGCCCTGGTTTTTATTCTTGTGGATCGTTCGAAGACGAACGATGGGTAAATTGGATCTATTGTAACGACCGTCAGGTTTAGTCCGTTCTGAGCAGCAGATTTTAGTCTGGAAAACTGGATGAAAAAACGGGGACCCCCACTGCGACCGTCATGGCACGACGGACCGTCGAGGGAGGGGTCTCGTTTCAAAACAATTAGAAATTCTGAAATTGGGTACGAAAATCCGGGACTCTCTGAACTTCGTGACGGATGGCAGGAAGGACCGTCACAGGCGGTGACGGGCCGTCCACAGGCGTACGGGCCGCACAGACCCTTGGTGGACATGTCCTCTGAACCTTGCGAACACCGCGGAGGGTACCGTCGAAGGCACGACGGGCCATTCACAGGTTGCGCAATCCCAGGCTGGGTCGGATGTCTGTAATTATTTAAGGGGGCGTTTTGGACTATTTTCGGCTTTAATTTAAAAGTGGTGGGTAATGTTAATAAGTCTAATTATTGGGGGTTAAAAGAGGTAACCTTCAGTTAATTAGTGGGTTATTAGTGCCATCTTTATATACTTAATTATATGATTATTCGGGTTATAAATAGAAAGAGGGGTTTTGAACTAAGAAAAAACAGAAAGACACAAGAGAAAGAACAAGAGAGAGGGAAGAAATCGAAAGGCAAGCGATGAAGAGAAATCGATGGGACAACAAGAATTGAGGAAATTTGCTTGCTTGATTCACGAATCTTCGGTGGAGGTTAGGTTATGGTTTTTATGCAATTCGTGTAAACCTTAAAGCGAATGATATGTGGTTGGGTAGTATTATGAGTCTTCTTAGCTTAATTGTGTGTATGAAATGATCTGATTTTATATATATATATTGTGATGAAACAGCATGATGAAAGCTTTTGAATCCCAATCTTCGGATAAAAACCTAATTTCTTTGTTAATGATGATTGCCTTGGTATAAAAGACAAGGCTGTGAACTAAAGTTACTGAGATGCAGATGCCTTGGTATATAAACAAGAAGCTTGATTAAATAATAGAATGAGATTAGTGGGGGAGGGGGGTTCAGAACCGACACGTAGAATTAGTGGGGACGGGTGTCACGAACCGACACGTAGATTTAGGGGATCAGGTGTCACGAACCGACACGTAGGATCTTTAGGGAATCGGGAGTGGCACGTTCCGACAATAGTAGTAGGGGATCGGAAGTGTCACGTACCGACACAAGAGGAATAAGACTAATGAGGGATCGGAGTGTCAAGTAACGACCACAAGACGAAATATAGAGAATGAATCTTGAAGATGCTAATATACTCAATCTAAAGAAACAGTGTGTCAAAAAGAGTATGGGTGTGGCGGCTTGAGTCCTCATAGATATGATCAAGGGGAGATTATATAAATGATGTTTTGGTTTATACTGGTTCTAGCACTGTTACGAATATTACTTGATTTTATGATGTTTTGAGATATATTGCTTTCTATTTTGAGTTGGCCGATATACCTACTCAGTACTGTGTTGTACTGACCCCCACTTTATTTTTTCTTTCTTGTTTATTTGTGGAGCTGCAGCAAATACGTTGGCGTTGTCTTCAACTCAAACCACAATTCTTAGCCAGTCTTCGTCACATCGGATTCTTCAGGTGAGCTTATGAGCTAAGCTTCTAACTTGGACGGATCTCTTCTCATGTTTCGATGCGTCGAAGTTCCGGCATAGACTACTTTTGTTTATTTTAGCTTTCTTTAGAATACTCTTAGTTCTAGTTAATTTGATCATAGATGTTCTTGTGGTTGATTGACTCCAAGATTTTGGAAAGTAATAGATGCTGAATTTAGAAAGTTATTGAATTGGTTTTATTAATGAGTTTTAAGTCTTCGCATTACTTCTGGTGATATTACATTGGAAATGTTAAGGTTTAGATTGGTTGGTTCGCTCACATAGGAGGGTAAGTGTGGGTGCCAGTCGCGATCCGATTTGGGTCGTGACAGGGATGTAAATAATATATCTGGAAAATGAGAGAAAAAAATAAAAGAGGGATTTTTGAAATATTTTAAAATGATAGAGAATTTTAGAAATTATAAAAAGAAAAATTGTGTAGTTAGGTAATTTTTCCTATTTAAAATTTCCAAAAATGACCTTCTGGGTCATTACACTCTTCTATATAATAGAAATATATATATACTAGATATTTTAAGGCCCGTATAATTTCACATATTTTATTAAAAAAAATTACATAAAATACAACAAACCTCAAGCTTTATAATCTTCTCTTCGGGGATACATTCTATTTTCCTCCCGGAGGATACATAGGTTATCCCTCTCGAATTACATCCCTTTCAAAAGAGTTACTTATGTCATTTGCATTGTATTGTGTGTGGAAAATCAAGAAAATGTACTTGGAGGAATGAAAAATTTGAGATTTTTTAATTCAGAAAACTTCTCAGATATGATGTAATTAGCTTCCAAAAATATGAGATTTCTATACTTGACACTATTTTTTTCTTTAGTAAACAGCTTCAATAAATTACTTTATATTCTATTTTAAATGGTCATACGACATAAGTGTGTCGTTTACAACCGAAATTGATAAAATTAAATTCTAAAAAACTTTATGCAGCAAGAAAATAGAGAATTGTGTTAGATTAAGACTTAAAACATTTTTAGATTAAGAGTTAAAACATTTTGTGTTCACAGAATATATAAAATGTTGGTATTTTTGAAAAGTTCTTCGATCATCATATATATTTGCAAGTGGTATTTATTTTTCACAATATAATTATCTTCTTATTGTGATATTTGCACCATAAGCTTTGTATCTGATAAAATACTAATCATTGATCAATCAATTCGTAAAGATAGATTTAAAATTTCTTTAAAATATTATTGTTCAACATAAGTTACATGTGTTTGATTTACTTTATCGATGAATTTTGTGATACATTTTATTATTTTCCGAACAATAGAAACACTTAAAACAATGGTTTTATAAACTTCACAACAAGAAAAACAATCAAGCACCTAGAAATCAACTTTATTTCTATTATACAATACATTATCATAAGTTATATTCTAATTTGAAAGTATTTATTCAAAAAAAACAATTTTTTGTGATCTCCCACAACAATAAAAAACAATCATGGAAGAACTTTATTTCCAAAGACAAAACAATTATCATAATGTCATATCTAAATTTTTTACGTTAAGTTCCATTTTTTTGATACTACACTATATCTGCCGTTAGAAAGTCTAAGCTTCCCCCCACAAAAGACCAATATACTTTTTCAGGTGTTTTTTTTTCTAATGTATTATTTGTAGTTTTTTTCTTCCTCTAAATTTCTAAACAAAGTCTTTTAATATTGACATTTCTTTTGTTATTATTCTTTATTTTTTACGTTAAAAGGGTCAAAAATATCTTTAAATTATGAGAATGGAACAAAAATGCCTTCCGTTTATTGTTTGATCAAAAAATGTCCTTCCCGATAATACTTTTGTCCAAAAATGTTCTTATTGTTATTTTTTGGTAAAAGATGCTCATTTTTTCAAATAAATGTATTATTTATTTTCTTTTTAACACTGTCTCTAATAATATTTTTTAAAAATTAGCAAATCTTTTTCTTATTTCAATTCAGAAAAAAATTAAAAAAATATTCTTATTAATTAGAATTATATTATCATTATATAAATCTAAATAATGATGAATCATATACAATGATCTATATATATGACATATATGAGGTGTGAGGAAAGGCTCGGTTTCCCATTCCCTTTTTGTTACTCCCCTCTGCTTTCACCTTGCCTCTCTCCTCCTTATGAAGTTATTTCTATTTTTATTGATAAGAGGAGATTAAGAAAAAAAAAAATCGACATTTTAATTTTTAAACGTATTTTAAATAAAAGAAAACAGAACATGATTATTGTATAATAAAATGAACTTAAAATAAAAGGTTGGTTCTAAAAGAAAAGAAAGAAAAGAATAATATAGTTATTCGGAAAAGGGCATTTCTGACCCATTGAGTAACTATAGGGGCATTATTGGATCAAAATATTGAGTGCAAGTACATTTTTGAACCAAAGTATTAACGACAATGACAATTTTAAGTCAAACTATAAGTTGAGGGTATTTTTGTTCTTTTCTCATAGTTTGACGACATTTTTGACTCTTTTCCCTTTTTTCACTACTCATTTTCTTTAGTTTGAATTTTAATATTCATTAGAATTTGAATGTTAAATGTTCTCTTTGTCAAATTTTCTATGTTTAATTGTTTATTATATTGATATTAAGAAAATATAAAAATAAAAAATTTATATTTTTTAATCTTTCGATGAATATATTATGAAATTATTGATTTCTTGATAGGCAAACATTGTTCATTCTTTTAGTCACCAAATTTTGATATTTTCTATATAATTTAAAAAATTGAGAGATACGTCGTTTTTAAAGACTATTTTATGAAACAAAATACGAATTTAGTGTCATATGAGGTTAAACATAACAGTTAAAAATATATTACGCAATATTTCTTTAAAGTATTTTCTAGGAAAAAATATAACTATTCAAAAAACTCTTATTTTAATTAGTTCAAAAAAAAATCTTTAAAATGCAAACAAGCTTCAGCATTTATTATTGTTTGTAAGAAGTTAATAAGTAATGAAAACTGTATTTTTAAACAAAACTACACAATATCCTTATGGGCTCATAACAAAAAGTTAAGACAGGTATGAATTTTGTAGATTTTTCATTTTGACCATTTAAATTATACAATATTATTTTACCCCTTAAGGAATGTTTAAATACTTAAAAATGTATGGGTCGTCCTTCTCATGGTAATCTAATACTTACTATGTTTCTTACTCTCGACAAATGACACTATTTTATCATAATTCATGATGTAAGAAGTAGAAATCAAGACCAAAAAGTGCAACTCACTATTAAATAAATGTCAATCCGTAGTTATCTATTTGTGGAAGTTTCCTATGTATTGATATATAATTCTATGAAAAATTAATTTTTGATCCTGTATATTTATACTATTTCAAAATTTATCCTGTTAATTGGTTATGTATTTTCTTAAACTACAATTATGCAGTCATTATTTATCCATTCTGATATTATCAACTATATATTCTTTTCTTTTTTTATATCTTTAAAATTGTGCTATCTGTTTTTTAAATGTAAGCACAAATTTTTAAAGATAAAATACATATTTTTTGAAGATAAAGTCTGGTTAATAAAACTACATGAATACTAGTTTAAAAAATATATATATAATAAAAAAGGAAAATACATACAATGAAGATTGTAGGATTATACTTAATATGTTATATAATAATAAAATAGATAAACGATTTGAATTGTCAAAGTTAAAAGTAAAAATTTTCCTCTGACCTTATTTTATATAATCAAATAAATACAAATGATTTTAGAAATAGATAAAATGAGCCTACGGGGCACACAGAAAATCAATAAAAAAAAAAGAACTTTTTATGGCTTCTCAAAAGGAAAATTGGAGTCTTCTAAAAACTATTTTTGACAATAATTATACAATGATAAATTTAGAAACGTTTTCCATAATAAGTGGTCTAAAAGTACAAAGTGGTATTGGTCGTCCTCACCATGACTCTTCTATATAAAAACTAGATATAAAGTGTCTGCGCCAGCGCAGGCCCAACGTATGCTAATTTTTTTTTTCAATTTATGTGACATAAATGAAATTGAAAAAGTGAACTAAATTTTTCTGAGTCTTTTCAAAAAAAGTTTAACTTATTAATTTATGTACCTTTCGTGTCATTTTCGAATAACATGTGTTACTACATCTGTTTTATTTTATGTGACTACAAGTGATTTTAGGAAAGTCAAAGAAATTTATATGAGTCTCACATATTTTTAGTTGTCATTTTACTGTGATCCATAGTACTTTTTAGTTCTTATGTTATTTTCAAACAATGTATGCAACTTATTTTTATTTCGATAAAAATAAGGCAGTCAACCAAATTTCATTATTTTTTTACAGAGTTTTGTATAAAAATATCTTAATATTGTTTACATTGCATTTTAAAACCTTTTGGAATGTAAATTTCAAATGTACACCAATTAGATATTAATCTGAAGAAATTAAAGTTTTTTCAAAATCATTATCTATATTAAAAATGTTCAAATCTTAAAACTCCCATCTAAGACGAAATGAAAAGAAAGCAGCCAAATTTTTTTTAAAAAAAAAAAATATATGAAAGCTCATTTGAAATTAACACATATATATTTCTGTCACGACTCAAATCGAGTCATGAGTGACATCCACACTTAACTACCTAGGTGGACGAACCAACGAATTTAACCTTAAATTATACTATACAAAATAACGGGGAAGCTAAAAATCTAATTAAATATCGTTTTCCAAAACCTGAAAGTCATCACAAACAAGGACATCTAATCTCCATTTACTAAATCTAAGAGTATCAAATACACCAAAATAAATGAAATAAAGTAATTCGTGTCTAAAAACTAAGGACATCAGGCCATGACTGTGACAATCCAATCCAAGTTCGAATGAATAGCTCACCTTTGAACCTATGTCGAGACTAGATAGAGTTGAGGGGTCGAATTTGCCGGTACACTTGTTGCACACCATAAAAGAAACACAAGGAAAAATACAAGGGGCTCAAACGAATTTCTACTCTTGGACACACCCGCCTACTTTCCTCGCCCTCGCTCCACTATGAATTTACTTCTTTTCTTCCCATTTCTCTTTGGCATTGGGGGCGGCAACATGTACTGAGTAAGTATCATCAGGTCAACCAAATCGTAACTAATATACAAGAATAATGTATAAAATTAACATAGCACTTAATAGGTGGTAAACAACAAACAACATGAACAAGTGACAAAGAAGTAAGTAATCAACACACACAAAGGGAATCATGCCACCAACAACCCACGTTCGTTAGGAAATGGAGTCTTTGTAGTGAGAGTACATTTTTAACTTATTCAAATCCTTTCCTTTAATGGTAAAAGTCGGGAACATGACACTCCAATTCAATTATACTGTATCAAAACGTGACACTCCAATCCAGTTTACCATATCGGAACATGACACTCTGATTCAATTATACCGTGTCGGAACGTGACACTCCGATCCAATTATACCATGTCGGAACGTGAAACTCCAATGCAAGAATACAGTTTCTGAACGTGACACTCCGATCCAATTATACTATATCGGAACGTGACACTCCGATCCAATTATACCATAAATTTTTATTTATTATCACAACTTTCGATTCATTGATAATATTTCATCAGGCTTTCTTTATTCAAAGCATCACTTTGATAAATAGGGTTCAAGAATATAAATTACATGGTCACTGGATTTCAAACCAATCACAAAACACACAATCAAGATACACAATCAAGTACATAGAAAAATTCACAATATCATTCAATGCATATCAATCACTATGAAGCTCATACCAACACTTACGAAAATTCTTGGTCACTCAAATTATTTTGTATACTATAGCTCATCACCTCATTCACATCAAATATCTATGTGGTAACGACTATCAAACATTCTATGTAGTCCCACAATAGAGCAGACAGTATTAACCCAACTCTAAATGCTTAATAGACAGTAGAATAGATTAGATCCTTATCTTGGACATCCATTCTTTAGTCATCTATTCATGATTTGAGTAATCTTCCCTACGTTAAACATTAAATTTTTCATAATTAACCATTTTTCACCCAAAACAAACTCAATATTATAAATAAAAGTAAATGATAAAATCATTGTAATTTTATGGTTGAACCAATCCACACTTTTCACAATCTGATGTATCTAAGTTTAGAGATAAAAAAATCAATACAAACAGCAAATACAACTTCAAGGATTATATGAGTGGTATTATTCCTTTCTTTTTCTTCAAAATTCTCCATAGTTGCAAAACTTCTAAATATCTCGTCTTTCAATATAAGAATACTAGTTTCTCTATTCTCTCTTATCGAAACTCATCTTTTAAACAATAACTAGACGTTGTTTTTCACATTCAAATGAAATCTGTGAAACCCTGCCTTAGATCCGTTCACAATCAATAAATAACAAATTTATGATTCAAACTATGCATAATTCTTTCAGGATTGTTTAATATCAATGCAATATTCATTTTTTTACCTTACAATTCATAAATGATAAAAACATCTACCGAATGTAGTATACCATCAAAAACCTAATTGTAAATATAACTGTTAACTCAATCTCCTATCAACAAACCTGGCTAATCCTTAAATTTTTTGTTATGAATTCACGTGATCTTCTTAACTTATTATTGAGACATTCATCAATCATATCATATCCGTCACTAAAAATCCAACCTAATCATTTCCTAAAAGTCAACACTACAAAAGAACTTATCATTCCACTAAAGTTGACATCTGTTATGTAAACTCCTCTCTTATGTTTAATCCAATAAGCTTTTTAACCAATCTGATTAACCTGTTATGTATTACCTAACCAAAACCAAAATTGATAAAGCCACCGTTTATGAACCCAATTAAACCCCTTAAAAAGATATATTTTTAAATCCTTACAATAGAGAAATATTCTGCATATCACTTATTTTGAAGATTGCATTATCCACCAAGTTTTATTTTTTTATTTTTTATTTTTTTCCCATTACTGACTCTAACTTTTTTAAATTCAATTAAAGTAAGAGGCAGAGCAGTTGTCGACCCACTTTCCTATAGACTTTCATCACAATCACATTATCGTCAAATCATGACACAAACCCACACATTAGAGGCTAGCAATTCGTTAGTATTGTGAAAAATCCCGTTACCAACACTCCTTATTATTTTAATTCATCTGATACAACTCATCACAATCCATTATCATTATTACGAATTCTAATCACCTCCATTTATCTTAAATTAAGATTCCTTATTAGTATTATATTAAACCGCCTAATAATCACACACTATAAAATGCAATGCCTACAATATTAATGCAAGCACACCCAAAGACGATTGTTGTACGGACAATAAATATAATTATTATGCGGATATCCGAATCCCAATTCTCCACCGCTCAAATCAACCACCAAGATGTCACAAACACGTAGTTCAAATTTTAGCCCGATCCAATAGTTAGTTAATTGAGAAATACGATCTTAAGGTTGCTGGTCGTAGAAAATATATGCAGCAAAATAAATCTTTTTCTTCTCTCTTTTTACAATCAGGCTTAGCTAAACATTTTCATCATCGAGAAGTGAACCTTTTCCTCGACATGACACCTTAAACTCAGGTATATCAATCAAATTTAAGGGACTAACTCAAATTTATAATCATTTTCTTACTAAAATCTTCAATTTAGTTCACCCAAGTATACTCAATAGGACATTCTTTCCCTATAAGTTTATCATCCTAGTTTCAGTCTACCTTTTGAAGCTTAAGATTAAACCGTCAGTCCTCATTTAGAACCCTCAAGATACATTTCTCAATCTAAATGCACTAGTACCATACTAAAGATCCACCACAAAATACATCATACTTCCGAGAAGATCATATCCAAATAGGTCACAAATTTCTACTATTAAATAAATCCAAAATATTATTTAATTTATTCTTAGATGAGGTCGATGACAAAAATAACATACATCATAACTTTAACCAAGCAATCATCGATATTATTGTAATAATCGTATAATGACCTTTTTTTTCCTTCAATTTTTTTATATATACACTTAATCTATTAAGTCATAGTAGAGATTCTGCCCTCAATTGACTGAACAAAATTTCATTATTTACTAAGCAATCCATATATCTTATGAGAACTTTACTAAATATATTTTTCAAAATAATGATATTCGTTACCTAGTCGTCCTTACGAACTTTTTTAATGTTGTCACCTTGGCAAAGTCATCTTGCTTAACCTCATCTACCTCATATCCATTAAGATCCGGAGAATATACTTCTTTATGAAGAAGCCATAAATTACTACCCATGAAGAATAGGGGTTTCAACTTTAAAAACTTAATAAAAAGACCATTCTAGTCACTAGTAATTACATGTCTATAGTGAATCGTGGAAACATATCTATTTTTTAGGACATATACTCTTTTGTTGGTGTTGGTGTTTCTGATTCTACTACTCTAATACTAATCATATGCGAAATAGAGTGAAGAAGGTTAGATACCAATTTGTATCACCTTGATACCAATTGGACTCAAGTAGTAGCACGAAAGAACGAAGGAATGAAGTTTCCTAAAGTCTTATAGCCTCTCGAAGAAAAGTAAAGGTGTCCCCATACCGTTTCACAAGACTCTACTAGACTTGTCCTTGTGTGATGAGATCACTGAACCTAATGCTCTGATACCAAGTTTGTCACGACCCAAATCGATTCGTGAATGACACCCACACTTAACTACCTAGGTGGGCAAACTAACGAATTTAAACTTAAATTATATCATACAAGAATAATGTGGAAGCTAAAAATCTAATCAAATATCATTATCCGAAACCTAAAAGTCATCACAACAAGGAAATCTAATCTCCATTTACTAAGTCTAAGAGTATCATAAACACCAAAATAAATGAAATAAAGTAATTCGTGTCCGAAAACTAAGGACATCAGGTAATGACTGAGAGAATCCAACCCAAGCTTGAATGAATAGCTCACCCTTGAACCTATGTCGAGACTAGATAGAGTTGAGGGCGAGTCAAATATGTCGGTACACTTGTTGCACACCATAAAAGAAACACAAGGAAAAATACAAGTAGGGCTCAGTACGAGGCAACATGTACTGAGTAGGTATCATCGGTCAACCCAAAATAGTACCTAATATATAAGAATAATAGTATCAAAATCAACTATAACACCTAATAGGTGGTAAGCAACAAACAACATGAACAAGTGACAAAGCAAGTACGTAAGCAATCACACACAAGGACTCATGCCTCTATACCACATTCGTTAGGAAATGGGTTCTTTGAGATTGAGTATATTAGATTAATTCAATATCCTTTTCCTTTAATATACTGTGTTAGAACATGACACTCAGATTAAATTATACCGTGTCAGAACGTGAAACTCCGATCCAATTATACAGTGTCACAACGTGACACTCTGATTCAATTATATCGTGTCGGAACGTGACACTCTGATCTAATTATATCGTGTCAAAACGTGAGACTCCGATCCAAGAATACCGTGTCGTAACGTGACACTTCGATCCAATTATACCGCGTCGAAACGTGACACTCCGATCCAATTATATCATAAATTTATATTTATTATCACCACTTTCAATTCATTGATAATATTTCATCAAGGCTTCTTTATCAAGGCATCACTTCGATAAATAGGGTTCAAGAATATAAATTACACAGTCTCAAGATTTCAGACCAATCACAAAACACACAATTAAGATACACAATCACACAATCAAGTACATACAAAAATTCACAATATCCTTCAATGCATATCAGTCACTATTAAGAGTTTACTATCAAATAGCATAAATCATAATCTACCTTCACCGAAGAACGGAAGTCAAGCACACTACTTGTCCAATCCTTTTCCTTGCCTCAAGGCCTCCGAACCTTTTAAATATATCAAGTACATATAATTTGTAAATTAACGAGTCTATAAATATCATATTACTCTATGTCTAACCTAGACTCAAAACTCACATAATTATATAATCAATTTCCTAAAGTTTAAACCTAAGGATAGGTATTAACTCCTCCAATTTACATAACTTAAATGGAATTTAAATAATTCAATTCACCTTATATTTAATTGCCTATCCCAATATACTAAAAGTCAATTTTAACTAACAATTGAAACTAGATTTCCACGGGCAGATTCTTACTTCCCTGCAACTTTATGCAATTTGCATAAGATATAACTTGTAACATTAATTAACATGCCATTTGATATTATATTTAAATATTTATTTAATGCATTTTTATATTTCTTTAAAGAAATCCCAATTAATTAGTACGCCAATTACTGAATCAAATCATTAGGATTTCTAGTTTCTAATTATATTGGGAAAATTGTGTAGAATGGCAAACTAAGGAAGATAATTATATTAATTAAATTCCCTTTCAGTTATTTTCTTTAAAGGGCAAACTTAAAGTTAATTTGCTATACTAGGTCCCACGTTTTGTATAAAACATTTTCCCCAAAACAAAACCCTCCTTTTTCCTCTCTCCGTCCGTCCATTTTATACGACTTCCTCTTTTTCCTTCAATTTCTCCATACTTTTCTCCACAATTGCAAGTTGAAACTTCCAACTTCTCCTAGCACGCACATTATAGCGGTTTTTCAAAATATTTCAACAATTTCAAGTTACCGCTTAAAACCTACTTACATTGTCAGTTTTTTCTTTTTTTTAAATTTTTTAAAACTAATTTTTCACTTCAAGTGTTAATCGCTTCAGAATTTTTGTTTGATTAATGGATGTCCAATCTCCATCGAAGAGGTTTACAAGAAGTATACCATTACATGTTCAAATTGATGTTGAAAATTCATCGTTTTCATTGGGTCTAACTCAGGAATTTGGGGAGATTTCAAGTTCATTATCTAAATCTACTAACATGCAAGATATTAGATCCAAATCCAATAATGACCCAATTAGTTTTGTTGATGGAAGTGTAAAGAATACTATTGATGTTGTTACTGGGTCTAATAAGAAAAGAAAACATAAAATTGATGTTCATACCTCTCACAATGATAAAAATAAAGTTGTTGGTTCTGGGTCAATTGAGCATAAGGTATGTGTATAATAATTGTTTCTATTTTTATTTTATGTTATTCTGTCTTTATATAATTATAAATGTATTAATACTTATCGTACATGTTTTGGTGTTTCTATGATGTGTGCCTTCTTCAATTTTTTTTTATAAATGTATAATAATTATAAATGTATAATATATATTCGTCATGTTTGGGTGTTTCTATTGATTTGTGCCTCTTATACAATTTTTTTTATAAATGTATAATATCTTAATCCTTGGCTTTCTATTTAATGGTCTTCATAATTCCTAAATTACTGTCTCTTTACAACTGTGTCTACAGTGTGTAATTTCGTCTGTCTATTTACTGCCTCGTTATAAACATTGTTTTAAAAAAGTGTATAATTTATTCTGACTAATTTACCTACTGGCTTATTATAAACTAATGTTGTGTATAAGTGTATAATTTATAATGCTACAATACTCCTCATTATACAATTGTGTGTATAAGTGTGTAATTTAGTCCTGTGTTAATTTCTGCCTCATTATCATTTATTTTGATAAGTGTATAATTTAGTCTGTCTGAATTTCTGCGCTTATTATAACATCTGTTGTATAAGTGTATAATTTATTATCTGACTAATTTACTACGCTTTACTTACTGCCTCAGTATACATTGTATGTATAAGTGTATAATTTATAATGCCCACATACTTGCCTCATTATACAATGATGCCTAAGGTATAATTCTAATAATGCCTAAATTACTGGCTTCATTATACAACGTGTGTAAAGGTGTATAATTTTTCCCCCCCTCCTAATGTCTACCCTTTATACAATTGTTTTTATAAGTGTATATGTTTAGTCAGCCAATTTTCGCCTCATTAATAACAACTGTGTGTAGAGCCGTAATTTATCTATATTTTGTGTCTAATACTACTATTTTTAGTAACATTATCTGCTTTTTTTCAGGATGTTAAGTATTTATCAAAGGAGAACCACAAGAATTCGCACATACCGTTTAACACAAATTAAGGGGGGGGGGGCGTTTGAATTCTATCTTCAAAGCTTCCTGGAGTCACAGTACAACATCTGTGGAATCCTGTTTTGGTTCATATTTAGCATTCGTAGTTGTCCCACTTCAGGTCACAATTAATTCGGTAGGTGCAATGTTTTTGAGAGAAACTTGAAGGTAGCTCAACAAGAAGCAATGCCCTGATACAATGTCAATGGCACTACTCTGCGTTGCACACCATTCGCGACTTTGCTTGTTATAACTGGGTGTAACAGATAATGAGAATGATTTTGTGTTAATACTGAGAACAAATATGTTATTCATCAGTCTTTTGAAGTGGGAACACCCGCCACCAAGAATCAATTGTTGGCATTTTTGATAAAAAAATTTTGGGTAGATAACTGATGATGATGCGTTAATTTGCAATCTTTGTGCTACATCAAAATTCTTCATCTTTTCTGATAACCAACCTTAACTGTAATTGATAGGAAGATTTTGATTGAGTTTGAATCAGGCAAGATCCATGACTTATCCTTTGGGGTAAAAAGCTTTTTGATATAATGATTTCTGCATTTGCATACTAAGATCAAACATGATGGGGAAGTATTTTAGTTGCTATGTTTTCCCCACTTGGCTTTAACAAATGTGGTTTTATGAATGTTGTTCGAATTTGGATAATGAACTTGCCGTTAAAGTATCTGATCACATCCTAAGGCTACTCAATTGGGAGACAAAAAAAGATTTCCATCGTCTAAGCTATTTCGCTAAAGGGCCATATTCAGAGACGACAACAATCCAGTACCACTGCATAAATATATGATAATTTTATGATTCGTTTATATAGTTTTCCTATTTATACATTTATTATAAATTATGTAAATATATAAACTGTATAATATGTACCTGTATAATACATGTATCAGTTTTATTTCACTTTAAACTATATGTGTAAATGGTGTCTCCCTTGTTTTATTAATGTATGAACTAAGTGTGCTGAAATTTATAATTATGCATAGATATCCTAATTGTATAATATAAATAGGCGTTATTTGTATATATAAACTTGTAAACTATATAATACAACATTTAACTGTTTGGACTAGTATTGTACAAATACTTATTGTATCAAAAATAAGTTTATGAAAGTAATCGGACTTTCTTAATTATACATATATAACATGTAATATTTTGCAGCTTGTTTCTCAGAATCTGACCCTAACTGAAATGGAACTCAGTATTCTTGAATTACCTTACCGCCCGAGTATGTCAAAAAATCGCCACCAGAATCAACCTGCACATGATTCGGATAATGATTTTCAAGGATCCTCCAAGTCCAATAAATAATCGTGGAAAACAAAAGGTTGATACTTATTGGGGCTCCCTCCTAAGAAGAAACAAGTCGCACAATCATATCATATTCATCAGAATGTCACCACCCCGAGTCATTCTATTCAGCGCGGTTTGACAACGTCTCCTCGAAATGATCATTATTGCAAAACAATAAGGCAGCATCACTCCTAAAAGCAGACCACAAAATCTGCAAGGTTTCCAGCACTTACAGGCATTTAGAAATATTGAGCTTAAAGGAATTGTTGGCTTTTGAAATCCATCCACCGCAAGTTCACAGTTTCAATATATCGCCTGATGAGTTTGATCGATTCAAAATTTTGATATTTATTTATTTAAATGCTTTTATTTAAATTATATATATCGTTAATGTTAATTATACATTTCCAATGTCAGTGGAGAAAGTTTACTGTTTAAGGAGACTTCATTGAAATCACCTTCAAAGTTGTTTGGATTCTATCAAAATCAAGAATGCGAAGATTAAGGTTTTGTTGAATATTATCAATACATGTTTTTATACAAAATATATATCAATATAATATATATATATATATATATAGATATAGTATATATGTTCTTCTTTCTTTAATCAGGTTGACGGTGTAGAAAGTATCACGTAAATTTTCAAACAGTTGGTGTCGTTCAGTCCGAAGAACTTCTCTGAATTACCTTCTAAATTGAACTTCAATCGTTTTGAAATGATCTAACTTATCAGAGGTAATATCTTATTTATCTTCTTTGTCATTCAAATTTTATTGCATTTTTGATATACTGTATATTTATTAATAATTTTTTTGCAGCTTTGTTCGTAAAGTCACATATCTAGTCCAGGAAAGTTACCTTTCAGAGTCACCTTTCCCCACACTTTTTCCCAGCTGGTCATACGATTTAGCCCCCTTTAGTTTTCAACAATTCAGCACTCCCCGCGCCCATATATAATTTTTTTTTGAACAACATTATCAATTTTGTTGTAAAATATATCTATATATGTATTAACCGTACGAGAAAAAATATATCTATACATATATAATTTAGTACCCATCTAAAATATATATATATTTTATTTTATAAATTGTAATAAACAAATTCAACTTGCAACAAACTTTACATAATGTATAATCAGTATAGGCAGTTCCAATTTCAATCAACTTGATGTTCAAATAACCTTTTCCTATTTCTAAGTTTTCACAAACAATTTTGAGGTTCGAATTCTTGAATAGCATTTTTTATATTTTTTTTATAATCTATGGTTATATGTATATATTACTAATTTATACATTTAGACGGAGAAATATAAAGTTTTTCCAGTATAAGTGGACCAAGAAAGATCCCAATTCATGGATGTCAGAAATTCAACAATCCTTCATTTGTATGTTATTGTCTTCGTAATTAAAGGGGTTAAGTTTATAATAATATGATCATTAATTAAGTTTATTTTTTTGTCAAAATTGGTGTCCTAATTGTTTATAAACCTGCAATTATGATGTTTATATGATCAAACGAAAAGATGGAGCAAGAAGAATTGGAGGACAAACAACCCAACAGGATCATCCAATGCCGATGAAATTAGTTGTTAGGAAGTAGCATCTTCCACAACCTCTCATATTGTAGAATGACGATCAAACAAAAATTAATACAGAAAAGAAAGCATTTGTGTTACAATCCTTTGTTCGCTGTGGACGAACACACACTATTACCAATTTAAGGTAAAGGCGTCAGGCCATTCAACACCATCCCCATGTGATACATTGCAATTCAGAGGTCTGGTATAACACATTATACATTTTACATATTCCCATAGTTATATCAATCAAGTGTTTACAACCACTAAAAATAATATATGCTTTTACATTTCAGTAAGTTTCATCAAGGTTCCACTACATGTTTGACATGAAACATCCATTTGTTGCAATGTTTGGATGTGGATCTTACAACTTTATATCTGCATTTTCTTCATTTCTGGAAATGGTTAAAGAAGGGCTTCTTGTCGGCATCGCACAAAGTAAATTAGTTTAGTAATTACTAATATACTATTTAAATCAATATATGTTTATATTTGTATACAATTTCTTTTTTATTATTTGAATTTTGATAGGATAGGTAAAGAAGAAGGCATACAAAACCACAAGTCTCTCGCTTTACCAGATGTGGTTTCATTTTGACGTAACTGTCCAAAACAATAACCGGTTCTATAGGCTTTCATACAATATCAATTCTTGTTGCCTCGGTAAGCTTTACAAAATTCTGTTTTTATACAATTTACACAGTCTTTAGTCTTTATACATTTATGACCATGTCTTTTTAAACGAAACACAGCACATATATGTCATTTTTTATTCAATACGCAAAAGATTCAATTACGTACTCCGACTCCGACAACAACGCTTCAACTTTATTATGTGGATTGCAATTCCATAAACTAATTGCAAATGTGGTGATGCTTATTACAATTTGAATAGTACTTGTCAACAAGATATTATAGGATTCCATTATTGAGTACATTATGGATATGATTCATTTGCTTCACCTTGGCCATACCGTTGATACATCCTTATCCTTTTTCATCGGCAGATATTTTTCATTGGTTTTCTTATCCGTTGTGGTCCCTTCAAGAGAGATGTCTACCTGTCTATGATTCTCTTTAGGGTGGTTCACTACACGATTTCGGGCATTTCAAATGAGAATCAAGAAATATGCACAAACTGATTCCCTGCATCTATCTACGTCTGGTTTTTATAGGAGAAGGCATTACATATCTCACATCCGAAATACAAGTCGCATTCTGAAGTTGACTCTTTTGAAATATACATGTTTAATGATATCACACAACAATTGAAGGAAGCCTGTAAGTCTTATATTACTCTTAATCACATTTTTAATTTTTAATTTTAACTGATTATACAAGCGGTTGGGATTAATTTCAAATTCAGCAGCGATAGTGGATTATAGTTTGCTGCTTATGCAAGACCATATCAGTAAGGGGAATTTTGGTTCCAATCATTTGATCAGAGTTTGCCTTATTCAATATGCGTCTCTAAATTGTGGAATTCATGAAATGCAAAAATCCAAGTGATTCCATCCACCAGACCGTGAGCACTAAAAAGGCCAGGTCAGGATTCATAGGGACGTTGATATCAGTGACATGATCACAATTGAATTACAACCGTAATACTATTATGTATTTTTGAATTGCAAAAGACATAACAATTTGTCAACTTCTACATTTTTCGTATTGTAATATATTTTGTTTTGTTGCCCCCCAATTAATTCAACCTTTCACTTGTTATTTTTGTTACCGATTTATACTTATACAAACTACAATTACACAATATATATTTATAACATTAACTGTAACCTATGTGGTATATTTTACTTTGTATTTTTTATATAAAACATAATTATTATACCAATTTTTAATAATAAACTATCCACATTAACTGGTATAAATCTCAACAATTTTATTTTACTTTCCTTATGTGATTATACAATTAATTGTATAAATCTCCGACTTTTATACAATTGTTTTATTATGAACTGTATAATTATACATTACTTACTGGGATAGACCATTGTTTTCTGAAATTTCAAATTTATAATAAGCTTATACATTTTATAGTTATACACTAACAATATAACACTAGGATTACATTTTATGTTTGGCTATATACCATATACATTTAAGCTTACAAAAGTTCCATAAAGCATACATATATATTAACTTAAAAACACCATAATATTTTATCATTAACTGTATAATATAGACAGTTACAATTTGTTATTCAGTCATTACTATATAAGATACAATAAGCAATCTGTAATATTTATACCAATTTTATGAAAGTATAAATATACATTTCAGCTTAACAACAATTATACAACTATGTTTTTTTCAAGCTTAAAATTGTAAAAACTTTTAAATTGTATATAATTGTGCAGTTTCGACTTAATACGTAAAGTATTTCTGTATTGATTCATATAGACACAAACAATAATTCCTAATAATACACGAAGACAAAATAAAGAAAATTATTAGCAACCATTAATAAGGCATAACAACTTTATCCATATTGAAAATACTCACTCATTCTATTTTAACACAAACTACTTCAATAAATCTAATTGTATTCAAATCAAATTTTACAGTTCAATAAATCGTAAAAAACGGTTAAGCTTCTTGAGGTCTTTTTCTACATGAAACGCCTATTGTGACCTCTTGCAAATCCACATGTACTCATTGTCAACTACCCAAATCAGGACCGCTACTGGCACCCCCACATTTACCCTCCTATGTGGCGACCACCCTCTAAACCTTAACATTCAATATATATCAACAGAAAATAATGCGGAAGACTTACACTCATTAATAAACAATTCAATACTATTATTATTACCCCAAAATCTGGTAGTCATATCATCACAAGAACATCTATCTCCAATTACTTAACGGAATGTCTAAGAACAAAATACTAAAAAGCTAGCGAGTCCATGCCGAAGTCAAGGCACAAGACTTGAAGAAGGAGAACCCAGTCCAAGCTAGACGCATTAGCTCAACCCGGAATTTCCGATGAGTGAAGACTGGCTAGATCTGCTGTTGATTTTGAAGTTGACTGAAACGTTTGCTGCATTACTCAAATAACAAAGAGGAAAAACATAAGGTAGGGGGTCCAGTACAACCACACCGTACTGAGTAGATTAAATCGGCCAACTCAAAATAGGAACAGTATATATCAATAATAATGTACATCACTACAATACTACATGTATCAAATAACAACATGATTCATCAATAACTACAACCGATTCCCACATGGGACTCAAGCCTCTACCATACTTATTTGGGAATTAAGTTCACTTAGATGAGTATATCATTATCTTTAGATCATTTCTTTCTTCCTCTTGTGTCGTCGTACACTACGCTCCTCTTCTCTCATTCTTCCTGGTGCCGGAACGTGACACTGGGGCCGATCCTCAGTATTCTAATTCTATCCTGGTACCGGAACGTGGCACCGCCGATCCAATTCTAATCCTGTGTCGGAACGTGACCCTCCTCCGATCCTGCATTTCTATCCTGGTACGTGGAACGTGGCACCCGATTCCATAGTCTATCCTGGTTCGGAACGTGACACTCCGATCCTCATATTCTTCTATCCTTGTACCGGGAACGTGCCCCGATCCATATGTCATCCTGGTGTCGGAACGTGACACTCCGATCCTCATATTCCTTCTACCTGTACCGGAACGTGGCACCCGATCCCTAATTCATTTCAAGCCTCTTTTACACACTGCATCATCCATTCTCATGATAATATGTATCAAGCCTTCTTTCATACTAGGCATCATCATTCTCATTATACTCAATATATCAAGTGAATTAGGGATTTCTTCTTCTTTTCCAAGATTTTGGATTCAAATACTTCATCATGCTTTGTTAATTCCATCACAATTTTAAATCATAATCATGCAAGGCATAAAACTTAAGGCACATAGCAGGTTTTACAATATTAATCAACACAATATACTATTAAAGATTCACTACGAATATCGTAACATAACCATAACCTACCTCCCCGAATGAATTGAAATCACCAGCTATCTTCTCAACATCCTTGCTATCCTTTCGTCTCTCTCTCTTGATCGCTTTCCTCCTCTCTCTCTTTTTCTGTTCTTTCTATTTTTCTTTATTCAAAAACCCTCTTCCTTTTACCCTAATTACTATATATTAAGAATAAAAGAATGGCAATAATAACCCACTAATTTAACTTAGGTTACCCTCTTTTAAACCCCCCAAGTAAATTAGACTATAACATTACCCTCTACACTTTATAATTAAAGCAGAATAGTCAAAACGTCCCTTAAAAAAACGGTAAGAAATCCGATCCGAACTGGGATTGTTGCGTATCGTGACGGCCGTCGCGCCTGCGACCGGTCCGTCCTTGCTGTCCGTCGTGCGCCACAGTGACTTTGGTTTTTAAGTGGAAGGGCTTGACGGGCCGTCGCGCCCTTGCGACTGTCCCTTCCTGCCACTCCCGTCCGACTTTCATATAGTCGATTTTCAGGACCCAATTCCAGATTTTTCTAAGTGTTTGAAAAGACAATCCACAGACGGTCCGTCGTGCCTGTACGGTCCGTCGTGGCCTCCTTCACACCTCTGCCAGTTTTTCCAGAATAAAATCTGTGTTGCTCAAAACGACTAAACAGGTCGTTACAATAAGATACCCAATTACCCATCAGTTCGTTCCCCGAACGATCACAAGAAGGACCAAGGGCGAAAGGATACCTGTATTGTAACGATGTGGGTATCTTTCTCGCATATCTGCCTCCTTCTCCCAAGTGGCTTTCTTCACGGGTCGATTCTTCATTGAACTTTGATAGATGCAATTCTCCTCCCTTGACCTCAACGTGCGAATTTTTCTCTATCTAAATGGCAACGGCTCCTCCCTCATAAGACAAGTTCTCAGCAAGCAACACTGAGTCCCAACGGATAATGTAGTTTTTTCCATCTCCGTGGTATCTTTCAACATGGCACATGAAAATACCGTGCCCTCCGGACAGCCCTGGGGCAAGGCTAATTTCATAAGCCACTCCTCTATTCGCTTTAGTACCTCAAATGGTCAATATACCTGGACTTAGCTACCTCTTTGCCAAACCGCAATCACCACCACCCCTTTCATGGGTGAAACCTTCAACAAGACTTGTTCACCTTCCATGACTCCAAGTCTCTAACCTTCCCCGGTCTGCAACTCCTTTTGGTCTACTTGCGCGCTAGAATCTTTTCTTGAATGCCCTTCACCTTTTCTAACGAATCCCTCAAGAGAGCGGTACCCAAAAAAAACCACAAGTCTAACCTCGAATCCATCAACCAGCCAATGGAGCATCTCAACCTCCTCCCATACAATGCTTCCAAATGGAGCCATATCAATCTGGAGTGATAGCTAATTATGTACGAACTCTGCCAAAGGTAAGAAGCTATCCCATGGCCACCAACTCTATCAACACTGACGGCATATACTCCAACACTTGAATCGTTCGCTCATTACGTCCATCGTCTGAGGATGCACGCGGACTAAGTTCCAACCTCGTACCCCCAATTCTGCATGCAATTTGTTTTCCAAAATTTAGAAGTAAACTGCGTACCTCTATCTGATAAATGGATAGGCTGGAACCCCATGCAATCGAACGATTTCTGAGATGTAGATTTTTGCTAACTTCTCTGCATTGTAGTCACCTTAAACCGGAATGAAATGACAACTTAGTTTAAATCTGTCACAATCACCCAAATGGATTCGAACTTGCCCAATTTCTGGAAGACCAACCAACGAAGCCTGCAATTCTCTCCCACTTCCCTCCTCCCACTCCGGACTGGGCATTCTTTGAAGTGTTCCGCCGGGCTTTGGTGTTTATATTTCACTTGTTCCGTTTGGACACTTTGCAATAAAGTCAACAAAGTGCGCTTCATTCTACTCCAACCAAAAGTGTTGTTTTAAGGTCGCGATACATCTTGGTTGCACCCGGATTGTATAGAATACCTTGACTAACTATGAGCTTCTGCCAGAATAGTTTGATCAAATCATAAGGGGGTACACATACCCTTCCCTTAATCTCAACACACCTTCCTCGTCGCTTGTTGCTTTATTAGCCTCCTCCTCGCAACTCCTTGTATCTCAGGATATCGCCTTATTTCTCCATCATCACCTGTTTTCCCTTTATCTTGTCAAGAAAAGAAGATCTTGACTCCACACTAGCCAACAATCCCCCCCTTCTCATTTATTTCACAACCTCATCACTAAGTGCGTTAGCCAGAGTTTTTCTGAACCTCCTCTACCAATGGGCGTCTAAGTCTGCAAATGAGCTATACCTTCCCATGCTCCCTCCCGCCTTTCTACTCAAGCATCTTCTGCCACAACATTTCGCCTTCCCCAGGATGATACAAATAGTTGAGGTCGTATCCTTCAGTAGTTCCATCATCTCCTCTGTCTCAGATTAAATCTCTCTGAGTGAAGACATACTGTAGACTACGATGATCCGTATGACCTCACACTTCAACCCCATATAAATAGTGTCTCCATTTGCTTTCAATGCAAGACACAACCGCGGCCAATTCAGTCATGAGTTGGATAGTTTACTTCATGGCCTTTTTATTGTCTTGAGGCATAAGCAAGGTCACGTTCTTCTCTTGGCATTCGCACTCTGCACCCAACCCGAATAGGATGCATCACAATACACAGGAAGTTCTTACCCCTTACCTACCACTACTACCTACCAACCGGCAGTGAGGATAGGTGCTGTATGTCAACACATTCTAAGGCTTCTGAAAAGTCTTTCCTCGCACTCCTCCGACCATACAAATGGGGACATTTTGCTTAGTCAAGTTCGTCATTTGGGAAGCAGTAAAGAGAATCCCTGACAAATCTGCGGTAGTGCTAGCTAAACCCACAAACTTCCTCTCTCTGACACATTAAGTAGGTCCCTTTATACCAATTCTTCCACCACTTTCGATCTTAGAAGGATCCACCATCACTCCATCCTTAGAAACCACGTCCCCCAAAAGGACACTGCATCTAGCCAAACTCGCACTGGTAGAGAACTTGGCATAAAAACGCTTTTCTCCCTCTCAACATTTCCAAACACAGTTCTCAAATGCTCCTCATGTTCCTTCTTACTACTCCTTGGAGTATTCAGTATATCACAATATACGATCACAAAGAGGTTCCAAAATAAATACGGCTTAAATCTCCCTTCATCAAGCTCATGAACGCAGCAGGGGCGTTCGTAACCCAAAAGGTAGCATCACCACAAATTCGTAATGTCCATAGCCTCGTTCGAAAGCAGTCTTTGGACATCCTTTGCCCGTATTTTCAATTGATGTAACCCGATCTCAGTCAATCTTAGAGAAGACAGCAAGCACCTTGTCTGATCGACAAGTCACTCAATTCGAGGAAGAGGATACTTGTTTCTTAATGTTACCACCCTTGTTCAACGTCGGTAGCTTGCACATTCCGAACTCCATCTTTCTCTTCTTTACAAAATAAAACCCGGAGCACCCTAAAACCCCAGTAGTATCACTTGGTCTAATGAAGCCCTGCCAACACTCTTGAAGTTGAGCCTTTAATTATCCTCTTAACTAACGTCCGCGGAGCCATTCTGTAAGGGGGTATAGAAATGGGCGTGTGCCCCGGGTCAAGATCGTACAGACGTCAATATCCCTATCTGGTGGCATACGCAGGAAGATCTTGTGCAGGGACTACATCAAGGAACTCACGGACCACCGAAACCCGCTCAAATCGAAGGATACTTGGTTAGTGTCATCGTGAGATGGGCCAAGAAAGCTAAACAAACTTACTAACCATTTTCTTAGCACGAAGAAATGAGATGATTACGCACCGTATTGGAAGTGTAGTCCACCCTCCACACTAACGGATCTGTCCCAGGCTTGGACAATGTCCAGTTTTTTGCCAATTACAATCCAAGATCCCGCAAAATTTGGAGAAAGCCAAGTCATACTCCTACCCAGAATTACATCAAAGTCACCCATTTCTAAAATTAACCAAATCTCATAAGTGTTTGCTCCCCACGAAGTTCACCAAACAAGACCTATGTACCTTTTCAACTACCACTACCAGAAAAAACTCACCCCACCCACCGGTTGTAAACACGAATAGGCATGTCAAGTATTCACAATGCAATTTTAGACGCATTCAAATATGAAGATCCATATGAAAAAGTGGAGCCTGGTCAAATCATAACAGATGCCATGGCAATCACAAACCAAAAGATTACCTTTGATAACACATCAGACGCCTCCCCGCTTCAGATCTCCCAGGAAAAGCGTAACAATGGGCCCTAAATCGTTTTGTTCTGTTCCATTTTTGTGCCCCTACCATGTTTTGCTATTAAGTGGCTCCATTTTGCCCATCACTCTGCGCTGTGTGACCACCCATTACCTCGACCACCACGTCCTCCAGAAAACGGCCTCTACCATGACCACCTCTACCTCTAGCTAGTGGGGGGTTTCTGTACGCTTGGTTTGGACAATACCTCTTGAAATGTGTCCAACCTCCCCACATCCCATAACCACTCTCGGGGTTCATGCATAGGTCCTCTCGAGTAGTGTTGAACCTCGTTCTGTGGTGGCCCCGCCCCCCCCCAACTCCATGTCGTAGTGAAGAACTGAATTGTCGATTTGATTACTCCGGACTCTGTCCTCTAGAGTGAGAACCTTAAATCCGCCTCCTTCGACCTTTTCATGTCGATGTCTTGGTGAAGTCGTTGGCTTCACTCCTTCCACCCTCTATCACAAAGTCTACCACTCTTGGAGATGTTGCCGTACCCCTACTGTAGGCTGAAATCCGCAACTTCTGACCTCAACCCCTTCCACAACGGCGAATCCGTTCTTGTGGACTACAACTCAGTTGGGGTGTCATATCGGATAGTGGCGCGCAATTTGCCTCATACCGTTAACTGTCATCCTCCCCGTTGTTCTAGACTCAAGAACTCGCCCTTTTTTCCTATCTCTCAAAGTCCTCCCGGGATATACTTCTCCATAAACAGAGTAGAGAAGATTCCCCAGTCATAGTTGGTGCCCTCTGTTGGTTACACTCAACATGTGACCGCCACCACATTTTGGCGTTCCCCTTGAACTGATAGTCTCACGAACTCACGCAAACGTTCTACTATACCATCTTTGTAGTAGCTCATGACAATCCACCAGAAATCGTAGGCATCCTCTGATTCTGTTCTGATTCTGCGCCCTTAGACTGGAGTTGTTTTTTTTAATTTCAAGAACTTACTAAAAGTTTCATGTCTATCATTTGTCTAATAGGGCCCAGTAGTCAGACGTGGAATGTGCCTCATTCCTCCCATGATGCAAAAGATCCATTCGGGGAGCCATAGTAGCCGCATGTCTTACCTCTGAAACCGGGGTGTTGGTGCAGAAACCACTGAGGTGCCTGACCCTGATCCGGAAAAAACCCACTAAGATAAGCGAGAACTTGGTTGATCATCCTGGGGTAGGTTGGGGTGGCATTCCTCCTCCCTCAATTCGCCCTTGTTTCATTCTCTCCCCTTCCTTCCCCCTCTCTATCACCACACCTTCCTCGGTCGTGGAGGAGTCACCGCCCTAGTATCAATGGTTGGCGCTTGTCCTCTCCTCTAGAGGACGTACCTCCACGACCTCTCCCACGGCCTCTTGTCCTTGCCTGCTTTCCTCGAGCTAACAGCCCCAGTGGCTGGCTCAGTCGTTTCTTTCTTTCCTTGTTGCTCTGCTGGTGCGGTCCGTTGCTCTAGTCTACTAACCATCTGCTAAATAGAGTGAAATGGTCAGATACCAATTCGTATCGCCCAGATACCAATTGGACTCAGAGTAGTGCACGAAAGAAGAATGAAAAAGAGTAAATTTTCCTAAAGTCTTATAGTGCCGGTCTCAAGGAAAAGTTAAGGCGTCCCCTAACCGTTCCTTAGGACTCTACTATGAACCTGTCTTGTGTGATGAGACCATTAACCTAATGCTCTGATACCAATTTGTCACACCCAATCAGGGACGCTACTGGCACCCACATTTACCCTCCTATGGAGCGAACCAACCCATCTAAACCTTAACATTTCAAGATTATCAACAGAAATAATGCGGAAGACTTAGACCTCTAATAAAACATTCAATACTATTATTATTCTCCCCAAATCTGGAGTCATCATCAAAAGAACATCATCTCAAATTACGTAACTAGGAATTTCTAAGAACAAAATAACTAAAAAGCTAGCTAGTCCATGCCGTAGTTCAAGGCATCAAGCTGAGATCCGGAGCCCATCCAAGCTAGAACGCATTAGCCACCCTGATTTCCGATGAAGTGAAGACTGTCTAGACTGCTGTTGAGTTGAAGTTGACTGAACGTTTTCTTCATTACACAAATAACAAAGAGGAAAACATTAAGTATGGGGTCAGTACAACCACACGTACTGATATATATCATCGTCCAACTCAAAATAGGGACAGTAATATATCAATAATAATGTAATCACTACAATACTCAACATGTAGGCAAATAACAACATGAAATTCACAATACTACAACCGAGTTCAACACATGAGGACTCAAGCCTCATACCTACTATTTGGGATTAAGTTTCATAGATTGAGTATATTCAAATCTTTCAAGATTCATTATCTTTCTTCCTCTTGTGTCGGTACGTGAACACTACGATCCTTATCTCATTCTAATCCTGGTGCCGGAACGGACACTCCGATCCCTCATATTCTTCCTGTACCCCGGAACGTGGCACCCGATCCATATTCTAAATTATCCTGGTGTCGAACTTGACACTCCGTCCTCATATTCTAATCCTGGTACCGGAACGTGGCACCCCGAGTCATTTCCTATCCTTGTGGCGGAACGTGACCTTCCGATCCTCATAGTCTTCTATCCTGGTACCTCGGAACTGGCACCCATCCATATTCTAATCCTGGTGTCGGAACGTGACACTCCGATCCTCATATTCATTCTAATCCTGGTACCGGTAGGAACGTGGCCACCCCCGATCCCCTAATTTCACAAGCCTTCTTTACACTAAGGCATCATCATTCCCATTATATATTTATCAAGCCTCTTTCAATACAAGGCATCATCAATCAATTCTCAGTATAATAATATATCAAGTGAATTATGGTTCTTTCAATATTTGGGATTCCAATAACTTCATCATGCTTTGTTAATTCATCACATTTTATAATCAAATCATGCAAGCATCAACTTAAGCACATAGCAGGTTTTTTTACAATATTATCAACCCATAATATCCACTATTAAAGAGTTAACTACGATATCGTAACATAAACCATAACCTACCTCCACCGAAGAATTGAATCAACAGCTATCTTCTCAAAATCCTTCATCCTCTTCGGCCTCTCTCTCTTGGATACGATTCTCCTCTCTCCTCTTCTGTATCGTTCTATTTTCTTTATTCAAACCCTCTCTTTATCTTTTACCCTAATTAATATATAATTAAGAATCAAAGATGGAAATACTAACCCACTAATTAACTTAGGTTACCCTCTTTTCCCCCAAGTAATAGACTTATTAACATTAAACCCTCTACTTTTATAATTAAAGCAGGAATAGAGTCCCCAAAAAACGTCCCTTAAACGTGTAAAGAAATCCGACCGAACTGGGATTTGCTATCCCGTGACGGGCCGTTCGCGCCTGCGACGGTCCGTCCTGCTGTCCGTCGTGCCCACAGTGACTTGTTTTAAGTGATGGCCTGTGACGGTCCGTCGCGCCGCGACGGTCCGTCTGCCACTCCGTCAACGACGTTCAGAGGTCCGTTTTCATCAGTACCCAATTCCAGAGTTTCTAATTTTTAAAAGACAATCCCGACGGTCCGTCGTGCCTGTGACGGTCCGTCGTGTCCTCCTTCACCTTTGCCGAGTTTTTCCGAATAAACTCTGTTGCTCAAAACACTAAACGTCGTTACAACATTTATGCTTTCCTTTAGTTCCGCAATTCACTTTTAATTTTTGAACAGGGTTTTTTTGATGCCTTCCGGAGAAGGTCCTTTTGAATTTTTTGGAAGGTCGGACTTCATCATAACCTTCTGGCTCAGGTATGACCCCATTCTGAAAAGTAAGGCCAATGGTAGATTGTATCTCATAAATCTCTTCAAACCCATTTTGGTTTAAACAATCTGAGCAAATATCCATCGGCTACTTAGACTTTTTCTACTTTCAGTACACCCAAGCAGGTTCACAAGGATTCTCATATTGAAACTTCTCACCTCACAGCTACATGTTTGTTCTTTAAAATGGACCACAAATTCCTACCATCCTCAATCATATTGTTAAGATGTATTTAGTTTGACTGCACAACCTATTTCACACAAATATTTATTATATGTATAAGTCTTAAAATTTCTATCTGTGTTCATAACTCATTAATTAATAATAATGTACATAAACATACCCCCATTTCGTGTGCTCATTGCTTTATATTCGATTAGTAAATTTTGATATTTTCTCCAATCAACGAAGTAATGTGGGCAGG
The DNA here is from genome assembly GCA_027704765.1 of Solanum habrochaites. Taxonomy (NCBI): domain Eukaryota; kingdom Viridiplantae; phylum Streptophyta; class Magnoliopsida; order Solanales; family Solanaceae; genus Solanum; species Solanum habrochaites. The sequence continues at coordinate 30,906,828 of JAKWJA010002489.1, read as the reverse complement.
CTGTCTCATGTTGTTAATCTGATTCCATCTCCCAAACCTCATTCTCCTCTTTTCCAGAAAATTGAATATTTGTTAATTCCCTAGCAGATCTAATTGCATTCATTATACTCTCCTGCAATGTTAGAGTCAGGCCCATCCCCGAGAAGTTCCTGCATGATCCTTGAACCCTTATCATATCTAGCTAGCTCCAAATACTCTTTAAACCCCTACATCAACTTTTTTTTACAGACAGTATACACCAGCCTGTCAAACTCACTTTGTTTGCAAGTCTTGTCATGTATAATACACAGGTGTTAGCTCCTTCGATTCCTTCCTAAATTTCTTCTCTACATTACCCCACAAGTGCCACATATACGCCTAATTTGGCACATTTCTTATACCCTTTGGTCAACTGCCTTTATGATACTTTCATTCTATCTACACTACACCTATAATCCTTTCACCATAAGCCTCCCTTATTTGTTTAGAAAAAACCAAAATCAAGCTGGCATCATTTTCCATAATTCATGATACCATATGCCAGTGGAAAAAGTGTCCCTGCAGTTTGTAATTTTACACACACACACATTCACTAATTTGGATAAAAAATGAACAATAAAAAAAAAATGAATCATAATACCTACTACCTACTTACTCCGTCCTTTGTACTTGCAGCAACAAATTTTCCATTATAAAAGTCCTCTTAGGGACTTCCAGCCCAACAATTACATGCTTGGGCAATGTTCAACCTGATAAAACTATTCAATGTACAAAAACATACAAGAACTTATTTTTATCTGTTTTCTTTAGACTATATGCGAGCCTGATATGTAATTTTATCATATACAAAATATGTTGGCAGCTTGATGTAAGATGCAGCTACACTCCCCCCTCCATAACTAGAGCCTTTTCTCTAGCCTCCAAGCCAACGAGTATTTACATCAACTCCCAATATATCTTTACATCACTGCGAATTCCTACAGGTGAATATTTTCTCTTGTGGATCAACAAGTTTGGAGTTTAACGTCCCATCCAATCAGATGCTTTTTCATGTTTTGGTGAATACCTTTTCTACAAGAAAGTATGGTCTGTATTAATGCTTTTATTCTAAACATATCAGACTTGCTGCATTAGATGCTTTCATTAACCATTCACATTCATCTGAAAATACACTCAAGTGTAAACTACAAGTCAAAACAACACAACACATCAATATACAAATAATTAAAACAACTTTACAGTTCACATATTGTAGTATAAAGCAAGATACCTGATTGCGTTTGACCTCACTGGTCTATATTTAAAATCATTTTTTCAATTGCATATTTTTTTTCATCACAGATTTCAATATGTCTTTGGTCTTATCACCTTGTCTAACCCCATCCACGAACTTATACAGATTCTGAATAACTCCATCGCAGCTCCCTCTCCAAAATATGAACGCGGCTCTACGAACTCACCAATACTCAGCAGCCTATTATCATCATTTTCATTGATTGCTGATAGATATTTATATCACTATCCTGATTTGAACTTCCACACAGTTCATTGGTACCAATATACTAGGCAGTTGGCTAATACACAGTGGATACCTGTGAACTAATTTTCAGACTTTAAAGCATATATAAACTATAACACCCCAGGTCGTTGTGAATCAACACCTGGGTGTCTTCCCCTCTTCAATATTATATTCAATTTTGAGTTTATTCACATCGTTCAATTCCTAGTTGCATGGACAAGACATTATACAAATTCTTACCACGATGAACTTTCTTTTAAAAATCACCCCCCAATGTATCAACGTAAACATTGTCATATCCCTCTCACCAGAATGCATAACAATATAGCCAGCTAGCCATTTGGGAATTTCGGTACAAAATCAATTAATACATATACATTTTAAGTAAATTAAATGCAGTAACACAGAATATGTACTTATTACATATTATAGAAACTTCAGTTTAAGCTTATACACATTTCAAATTATACAAAAAAATCTATGTATCACAAAATGATAGATTTATAGAAGTATACAATCACCCCCTCACAAACTCAAATTTCCTCTTAGCCTAATCTCTATCCTCCTTCGACCCCCTACTCTACCTCCTCATTATCAGGACCCCTATCGTACATTAATACTTTCTTACTTCTCCTCTCTTCTTTACCCCACTCCGACCCACCTTCCTTTTCCTTTGCCGTTCTGCCCTTCCCAAACACCCTTCAACCCCTTCTACCATCCTTCTTTTCCCTCCTCAATAGCAACAATTAAAAAGTACATGAAAAATGCGACAAATTCTATGTAATACACCACAGTTCCATTCAATTAGACAATTATCAAAATTAACACTATAATGATCAGATTCGAACATTACAAACAACAATCTAATACACTTTAAAACTTTATACAATTTCACAATCAAAACAACTATGATTGGATTCAAATCTCAAATCAGTAATTTCAAATTAACAAAATTTTTTCACAATTTTTTTATTAATTCACATTAACTAATCAAATCAATTACGGACCAATATTCACAGCTCAATGTACATTCAACTGATTGATGAATTGACAAAACACAATTCAAAAATTTAAACACCATTGTCAAAAAAATCAAAACACAATTAGAATTACTCTTATTTCTATCTCTAAAAAAAATAATCTTGTTGATTGCTTAAAACATTCAATAGCTTGATCCAATTTTGTGAAGTCGACAATGGAGGCTGCTTCGATCGAAGGAGAAAGAAGGGAGGTGAAACTGAAATTGAGTTTGCCGGTGAATTGTGGGAATGTTTCCTTTATTTACTGCCGCGTGTTATTATTTTTTTAAAATGAAAATGTAAAATGGATCAGTTAACACAAAAGAAGAAAATTTTGTATTGTTGCTAGTAGAATATAAAATTAATAATTTTTCTTGCTTATCTATAAAAATTTGTCCAATTATATTGCTAATAGCAGTAATATGTCAAATTCATTATACATGCAATCCTTCCCAATGCTATTACACCAATTAAATTTTGGATTTCTAAAAACTTATTTTTTTGTTTTTGTGTTAATTAACTATTAAAATGTACGCTCCAAGATCTAACCAAAAAACATACAATCAAGTGGAGTGCAAAAGTCTAGATAGATAGAGAAGAGAGAGAGAGAGAGAGAGAGAGGGAGAGAGCGATATATAGATATATATACTATATATATTATAAATATAATATATATATAATAGAGTGAAGTGAGGAACGACCAATGCCAAAGTTGTCAACTAATCTCATGTTCGAGGGTAATATTAAACTGTAATATGATGACCATGTTGTCTTTCTAAAATTGTGAGCCTTATTTTTTAGAAAGAGAACTATTATTTTATTAGTTTCATTAAACCTTGTCATTTTTGCACTAAAATAAAATATGATTTAAAATGTATCAATGACGGCTAAAAATTAATTTTAATTAGGGAGCATTAAAATGCAATTAAGAGTCATACTAATTTATATAATAGTTCTATTGGTTAGAGTTTGACGAATTCAAATGATTTAAAAGTATCAATGACGGTATATTTTAATAGGAAGCATTAAAGTATACTAAGAGATCTCTTACTACATTTGAGGATAATGACCAATTACCCCCTCAACCTATGTCTGAAATCTCAGAGGATTACACTTTGAAAATACACAAAGGTCCTATACCTCTAGAAATTCTTTTAGTAATAATTTGCTACAATTTTTGGCCTACGTGACACTATCTTTGGGTACAACGCTTGTTAACTTTTTTTTCAACGCTAGTGACCACGTTAGGGTGATTATGAGAAAAGGGGGGTTAAAAAAATTGACTAATAAAGATAAATCAGGGTGGGAATGGGGGTTAGGGTGAGGGGGTTGGGTAAGGGTAGGGGTAATAGAAAACTCAATATAGATAAGTGTGATGTCATCTGAGATTCGGGCATAGTGAAGGGTTACGGTGGCATTTTCCCATAATTTTAATAATCAGTTTGTTTTGTTACAGTTTTGAATTGAATCTTTGCAAAGAATCAAATATTAAAGAGAATAATAAATCATTTTTCATTTTCAATTTACAGACATTGAGAATAAGGAATTATTTGAAGCCAAAAAATATTTATATTGAAAATTAATCAAATGAAAAATTTACTAATATGTAGATTTATTTACTAATATGTTATTCTTGTCTCAAATAAGAAGTTCAAGATCGAATCCATGAAATTTCAATACATTGGTTATAGACGTAGATAAATTTACGTTGGTTACTATTAGAAAGAGGATGACAAAAGTAGCAAATTTCCTAATAGTAATTTTAATAATTATGCGATAATTCATATGGAAATTGATTAATTATACATGTGTCGAAAATAGCCTATTCGAATATATGCGCGCCTATTGAGATTTTTTTTCATATCCACAACTCAAAATCAATATATTGATAAGAGAGAAACAATATCACTAATTCGAATAAAATATATTATTTGATGTGTAGCGTTATAATAGAATATAATAATAATAATAATCATAATAAAATAATAATCATAAAATAATAATAATAATATAAAACTTGTATTTATAGTATTATTATATCGTTACGAAGAATAATTTTTTAATGATAAATTTTTCCCATAATACATTAAAGAAACAACATAATTTTTTTTTACATAAAACAATTCTTTTTTTTAATCATTCGTGGCGAAATTACAATTTTCTTCAACTATGACATAATTTAACTAAAGAGATAATTGATTTTGTCATAGTTGACGTAAATAAATAGCGACAATATAATTTTGTCTGTATAATAACCCTTTTAGCTGACAAAATATACTATTAACTAAAAAAAACTAACGACTTTTAGACAAATAAATTGTCACAAATGTTAAGGATTTGGGGCACGATGTTTCTTTTGTAGTTAATATAATATTTTCAGCGACGAAGCATAATGTCATGTGTAACTTTAGTGAAAAATACTTTCGTCTCAAGATTTTAGTGCCGAAATATGTTTATAAATGACGAAAATTATTCTGTTCCTGTAACTCGAATTTGTTGTAGTGTATAGGCATGAAATCCTTAAACTCAAGGCTTTGTGAGGAACATGTAGTTCAAACTATGATTAGGAATACTAATCTCTAAATTGATTAGGAACTCAATAAATCAAGACTTAGACCTAAAGATAGTGCGCTCTAAAGATAATCAACTTATAAGTTCTATGTGCAAAAATTTATGGGCATTAAATGACTCGGACTTGAGGGTCTAAATAACAATATGAATCTCTATTATGATTTTCTCATTTTCATACTTACTTCATCAAAAAACATAGCTCAAACCAATAGTTATCTCAAAAGGATTCAAAATTGAATTCAAAAAACGTTCTGAACTCTAATATTAAACTTTTCTTGAAATTTTGAATATTAATTAAAGAGTTATGATTCAGATATGAAAGATTTCGATGATAATGTTAGAAAACATGAACATTTTCCATCATTGTATACTCACTAGTCAAGGCTAGAACAAGTATAGAAATAAAGAAGACTCTTCAAAAGACTCCAAAGGGATTTTTTAAAAAGATTTGAAAAGAACTCTCCGACTTAAACTCTTAGCTCTACATTGAATTTGAACACATGAAATCCCCCCCAAAACAGGTTATTATTGTGTTTAGGAAAGATATCGTTATGGATTAAATGATTTAAGATATTTATATGATGAACGGTCAGAAAAAAATGTATGAGAGTAAGTCCGCGATTACATATATGGCATTTTAAGATTTAATCACGAAATATATAATTTAAGATGAATTATTGGTCCCGTAAAGGGCCCCTTTCATATATAGTTTCTATTATATAGGAAGAGCCATGATTAGACGACTAATGGCAATATTATAAATTTTAAACATTATTTATGGCAAAGTTATAACTTAAATTGATAATTAGTGGTCAATATAATTTCTAGAAGAATCCAATTATCTTTTTTCAAGGGTCAAACAAAAAAAATTCATGTGTAGCCCCACAGAATCATTTTATTTTTATTTTAAATAATATTTGTTTAATTATAATAAGTAAAAATATTTAATACAATTTAAGTATTCATATATGTTTATTGTAATACAACAAGTCAGTAACCTACCATCTAATGATGTAATGTTCTTTTACAACTATATACCAATGTTTTGTCAAAAACAGAAATATTCATATAGTTTTACCAGAACAGGGTGAAAATACTCAAAAATATCCTTAAACACCTATCCGAACAATAGTGAATTATTTATTCCTTAAATTATATTAGTCCAAACTTTCATTTATGTTTATTGGGTAAAAGTGCCAATTCTTATTAATGGAAGTTGTTAAACGATATGGAATTACAACATTGCACGGTCAATAGGGTTCCACTGACACATAGACTAAAAGGAAAAGGCTAAAAAGATACCCTTTAAACTATCTGAAATAGATCAGTATTATCCTTAAACTATATTATTCGACTCCAAAATTACCCTTTGCGTCAAAACTAGTGAGTCAAAAGTGCCCTTCTTTATTTAACGGAAGTGTTAAGTGCCTGGGTGAATTCACATTGTCGCCAATAAGGTTCCACTGCCAACATTAGACTATAAATTCTTAAATCTTTATAACTCTCCCCCCCCCTCATTCATTATTTTCAGCAAGAATGATTTAATCATTCTGTAATGACCTTTTTAGCGTTTTGAGCAACAGATTTTATTTTGGAAAAACTGGCGATGAGACGTGAATGCCACGCGGAACGCAGGGCTAGACGGACCGTCGTGGAGGGTGTCGTTTCAAAACACTTAGAGAAACTGAAAAATTGGGGGTACTGAAAATCGACTATATGAACGTCGTGACGGAGGGAAGGAAGGACCGTCGGCAGGCTCGCGGCCCGTCACAGGCCATCCCACTTAAACAGTCTCGGTGCATAGACGACAGCAGGCGGACGCGCAGGCCGATGGCCCGTCACGGGCATACGCAATCCCAGTTCGGGTCGGGTAGGAGTTCTTTACACGTTTCTAAGGGCCGTTTTTGACTATTCCTGCTTTAATTATAAAGTTAGCGGGTTATGTAATAGTCTAATTAACACTTTGGGGGAGTACAAAGAGTAACCTTAAATTAAGTAGTGGTTAGGATTGCCATCTTTCATCCATAATTATAATCATTAGGGGTAAAAAGAAAGAGGGGTGTTGAAGATAAGAAAAAAGAAAGAACAAAGACAGAAAAAAGAGAGGAGAAACGAGTAGAGAGAGGAGAAGAAACGAAGAGGACAACAGAAATTGAGGATTGCTTGCGTGATCAATAATCTTCGGGGAGGTGTGGAGGGTAGTCTATGGTTTTCTTACACTATTCGTAGTAAACCATTAATAGGAATACTATGTGGTGGGGGTCTAGTATTATAGAGTCTTCTTTATGCTAATTGTGTGTATTGCATGACATGATGTGAGTGAATTAATAATGATTGTGATGAAACAATCATGTGAAGCTATTTGAATCCCAAATCTGATATAACCCTAATCTCCTTGTAATGATGATGCCTTGAGTTATAAAAGAAAGCTGATGAACTAAAGTGATGAGTGATGAAGCCTTGGTATAAAGAAGGCTGATGAAATAATAGAACGAGAGATTAGTGGATCGGAAGTGTCACGTACCGAAAAACATAGCAATTAGTGGACGGAGGTGTCACGAACCTGACAGTAGATGTAGGGGTCGAGTGTCACGTCCCGAACACATAGAATGAGTGGGACGGGTGTCACGAACCGACACGTAGATGTAGGGGAGGATCGGAGTGTACCGTCAACGAAACCATAGGAAGAATAGTGGGACGGGTGTACTTTGTTGGTCACAAACCGACACGTAGATCGTAGATGTAGGGGACGTGTCACGTACCGACACATTGAATTAGGGGTCGGAGTGGTCCGTCAGACAATAGTGTAGGGGATGAGTGTAAGTACCGACACAGAGGAATAAAGAAAGAATCTTGAAAAGATGCTAACATACTCCATCTAAAAAAAATTGGTATCCCAAATAAGTCGGCCATGGAGGGCTCGCGTCCTAATAGAGATGATCAGGTGATATTAAAATGATGTTTTACTTGTTGCTATCACATAGTTAAGATTAGTTGATTTTATGATGTTATTGAGGGTTGGGTATATATTGTTTTCTATTTTGAGTTGCCGATGATACCGTACTCAGTACTTGGGGTTGTACTGACCCCGACTTATGTTTTCCTTTTGTTTATTTGTGGAGTGCAGCAACGTGCGTCATCTTAGAATAAACAGTAGTTCAAGCCCAGTCTCGTACCACCGGATAGTCGGGTGAGCTAATGCTTCTAGCTTGGACTGGAATTCCTTCCTCATGTCTTGATGCCTTGAAGTTTTCGGCTTAGACTAGCTTTTATTTATTTGATTCTAGATACTTCTTAGTTTAGTAAATTGATCATAGATGTTATTGTGGTGATGACTTCAGATTTTGGGGGAATAATAGATGTTGAATTTAGAAGTTATTGAATTGTCTTTTTATTTATAGTTTAAGTCTTCCGCATTGTGATGTTGATATTAAATTGAAATGATAAGGGTAGATTGGTTGGTTCGCTCACCTAGGCAGGGTAAAATTGTGGGTGCCAGTCGCGGCTCGGTTTTTTGGGTCTGTGACAAACTTGGTTATCACAGCATTAGGTTCTTGTGGTCTCATGACCACAAGAAACAGGTCTAGTAGGGTCTTAAAGAACGGGAGAGGGGACGCCTTTAATTTTCTTTAGAGGCTATAAGACTTAGGAAAATTCCACTTCTTTCTTTCTTTCGTGCTATTACTTGGATCAATTGGTATCTACTGGTGATACAAAATTGGTATCTGACCATCTTCACTCTATTTAGCCAGATGGTTAGAATAGAGCAACGGACTACCGCCAACATCACACATCAGCAAGACAAGATTGCATCTGAACGGCAACTGGGGCCGTAGCTCGAAGTGAAACAGTGGCAAGGGTTCGCGGGTTAGAGGTGTGTGGGAGGACGTCCTCTAGAGGGACGAGGACGAGACACCTAGACCCATCTGGTGCTAGGCGGGGGACTCCTCCACCGAAATGAGGAGGTAGTAAGAGAGGGGAGATGGGGATATGGAGAATGAACAAGTACCATAACGAGCGAAAGGAAATGACCACCCCAACCTACCCCAGAGATGATCAATCAGAGTGCTCGCCTTACAGTGGGGGTTGTCTGATCGTGGTCAGGGCACCCCAACAGTTTCTGCACCAAACACCTCCGGTTCAGAGTACGGAAATCGCAGCCACTATGGGTGGGGACCCTCGATGGATGCTCATTGGAAACATAGGCACGTTTCCACGCCCTGACTTACTGGGCCTATATAATGACAAATGATCAGCAGGAACTTTTCAGTAGTTATTGGAAATTGAAAAAATCCAGTCTTTCAAGGGTTGCAGATCGAGGATGCTTACGATTTTCTGGTTGATGTCAGGAAGCTTACTACACAAAGATGGGTTTATAGTAGAATGGTTTGTATGTTGAAGTTCGGACTTTTACCAGTTTCAAGGGAAAACGCAAAATGTTGGTGGCGGTTGGTGGGTCACATGTTGGTGTCAACAAACAGAGGCAACACCGAGACTTGGGCTTCATTCTCTAGCTTGTTATGGAGAAAGAATATATTCCCGGGCCTTGAGAGATAGGAAAAAGGGACGAGTTATTTAGCCTAGGCAAGGTTTAGGATTTCGGTCAATGCATATGAGGCTAAGTTTCGTTGCATATCCAGATATGACCCAAACTATGTTCAGTCCACAAGAGCGGGATCGACGTTTTGATGAACGGGGTTGGATCAGAATTGCGAATTTCAGCCTTACATGGTAGCGGCTGGGGCCTACGGCAAAAATCCTTCCAAGATAGTGGTAGATTTCGTGGTAAGGTCGAAGTGAGTAAAGCCAGATGAATTTACCACGGAATCGCCATCACAGAGGTTTCGAAAAGGGGTGAGGCGTGTAACTGGTAGTTCTTATCTTAGATTACAAAGGTTTAGGAGGTTACGCAGTTTGACCCATTCAGTTTCACTACAGATGTGGTTTGGGGGGTCCACCTCAGGACCGGGCAAACACTCTCTGAGAGACCATTGCCCCGACTCTAGAGAATGTTAGGATGTTGGGGAGACTGGACATATTTAGAAGGAATTGTCAAAAACAGAGGTATAGGACCCCCAATAGTTAGAGGCAGATCTTGAGCCTCCGGGGGTGGTAGCCCGGTTCGGCGAGAGGGGTTGGTTTTAGAGGCCGTTTTTTCTGGGTTTGGAGAACGGCGGGGGTCGAGGGGTAATGGGTCACCAAAATGGCCCGGGGTGGCCCGGGGACGGGCAAACTGGAGGCACGAAATCAACAACATGGTAGGGGGCAACGGACAAACAAACGAAAGGGGCCCATTGTATTGCTTTCCCGGGGAGATCAGAGGCGGGAAAACATCTTGATGCTTGTCATCACAGGTAATCTTCTGGTTGTGATTGCAGGCTTCCGTATTGTTTGATCCTGGATCCATATTTTCTTATGTATCTTCCTCATTTGCTAATGGTCTAAATTACATTGTGAGAGTACTTGATACGGCCTATTGTTGTTGAATCCGGGTGGGGGAGTCTGTGGTAGTGACAAGGTATATAGGTCTTGTTTGGTGGTGACAAACTTTGTGGGGAGTAACACTTAGGTAGATTTGGTTGTTTATCTTAGAGATGGTTGATTTTGATGTAATTTGGGTATCGCTTGGCTTTCTCGCAATTTGCGATCTTGGATTGGAATGCTAAAAACGGTGACGTAGCAAGCCTGGTGACAGATCCTTAGTGTGGAGAGGGGACTACACTTACAATCCGGTGCGTTATAATTGTTCCTTCTTCAGTGCTAAGAAAATGGTTTAGTAAAGGGTTGGTTTAGCTTTCTTGGCACATCTCAAGGATGAAATACCAAGTACCTTCGATGAGTCGGTTGCGGGGTCCGTTGAGTTCTTGATGTATTCCCTGCAGATCTTACGGGCATGCCCCCAGGACAGGATACGACTTCTGTATTGATCTTGAACGGGTAACACGCCCCATTTCTACTAACCCCTTAGAGAATGCCCCCGCGGAGTTTAAGAGATATTAAAAGCCAACTTCAAGATTGTTGAGGCAAAGATTTATTAGACCAAGTGCATCTACTTGGGTTCTCCGGGTTTTGTTTGTGAAGAAGAAAGATGGGATGTGTGGTTGCATCGATACCGGAGTTGAACAAGGTGACTATAAAGAAAAAGTATCTCTCCTCGCATTGATGACTTGTTCTTGATCAGTTTACAAGGTGCTTGTGTACTCTCTAAGATTGACTTGAGATCCGGGGTGGTTATCATCAATTGAAAATACGGGGGCAACGGAGTGTGCCAAAGACTGCTTTTAGGACAAGGTATGGGCATTACGGGAATTTTAGTGATTCTTTGGTCTTAAGAATCCCATGCGCGTTCAGAGTTGTGAACGGGAATTTTTTAAGCCATAATTTAGATCTCTTCTGTGATCGTATTTATTGATTGATATAAAAATGATTATTACTCCAAAGAAGTAAGAAGGAACATGAGGAGCATTGAGAATGTGTTGGAAATGTTGAGGATAAAAAGCTTTATGCCAAGTTCTCTAAGTGCGAGTTTTGGCTAGGAGAAATGCAGTGTCCTTATTGGGGGCACGTGGTTTCTAAGGATGGAGTAAAGTAGTAGCTAAAGTAATGGTGAATCATTCTAAGATCGATCCAAGCAGTAGTTGAAGAATGGGTTTAAGACCTATAATGTGTCAGAAATAAGGAGCTTGTTGGGTTAGCTAGCTATACCGCCGATTTGTCAAGGGGGGATCTCTCTTCTATTGATTTCCCAACTGACGAACTGAATAAGCAAAATGGTTTCCATTTGTATGGGCGGATGGTGAGTGTGAGGAAAGCTTCAGAAGCTCAAACTCGGTTGACTAATTAACCAAATTCTCACATTGCCAGTGGAAGGCAAGAATTTCATTGTTGTATTGTGAGGCATCTTATTGGGTTTTGGTGCAGTGCTATTGCAAGAGAAGAAAGAGAAGAATGTGATTTTGCTTATGCTTCAAGACAATGAAAAAATGCAATGAACGTTAAAACTATCAACTCATGATTTGGAATTGGCCGCGGTAGTGTTGCACTAAAGCAATTGGAGACACTATTGTATATGGGGTTAAGTGTGAGGTCTAAACGATTCATCGTAGTATACAGTATGTCTTCCACCAGCGAGATTGAATTGAGACAGAGGAGATGGGATGGCAACTAATGAAGGATTCTACGACATCATATTTTGTACCATCCGGGTGGTAAGGCGGGAATGTGGTGTAGCGGATGCGTTAAGTAGAAAAGGCAGGAGGAAGCCATGGGAAAAAATTCAGCTCACTTGCAAGCTCATCTAGGACGGGGCCATTAGCTTAGGGAGGTTCAGATTCTGGCTAACGACCTAGGATTAGAAATTGTAAGTAAATGAGAAGGAGGATTTTAGCTTGTGTAGAGGCAAAGATCTTCTTCCTTGACAAGATTAAGGAAAAGCAGTTTAATGATGAAAAAATTTAATTTCGGATCCGAGATAAAAACGTGTTTGCAAAGGGGAAGAGGCTTAAAAGAAGCGACAATCGATGAGGAAGGTGTTTTTTGAGGATTAAGGGAAGGGTATGGGTACTCGCGTCGATGATTTAATCAAGACTATTATGACAAGAGGTCATAGTCAAGGTATTCGATTACATCGGGCTGCAACCAAGCTGTACCGTGACCTATTAAAGCAACACTTGTGGTGGAGAAGAATGAGCGGATATTGTGGATTTTAGTGCCAAATGTCCAAATTGTCAACAAGTAAAGTCATCCATGAACACCAGAGGCCCGAGGACAATCAGAGAATGCCCATTCCGGAATGGAATGGGATGAGAGAGAGAGAATATGCAAATGGACTTTGTGGTTTGGTCTTCCAAGGGACTTGGGACAAGTTCGACTCCATATTGGGTGATTGTGGACAGATTAAATAAGTCTGATCATTTCCTTCCGGTTTTTAAGTTGACTTACAATGCAGAGAAGTTTAGCCAAAACATTTACCAACTCTCAGAAGTGTGGCCGATTGTTGGAGTTCTCTAATCCATAATATCAGATAGAGGTACGAGTTTACCTTATAAGTTTTTGGAAAAAAAACATTGGCATGAGGAATTGGGGTTACTCGGTTTGGACCTTCTTAAGTACCGTGCATCCAAAGACGAGGGTCAGCTTTTATGAGCCGCGCGAAAGATTAAAGGTTGGAGGATAAGGCTTCGTGATGTGGGATCGAATTTGGTGGCACAGCCAGGGATGAGTCTTACCCTAGCGGAATTGCATTTGATAATAATAGATATCACTCAAGCACGTATGGATCCATTTGAAGATTGTATGGGTAGAGATGTAGGTCTCCCAGTTGGGTGGTTTGATGATTTGAATAGACCTTGGGGTGGGTATGATCTTTTGAGAGAATTCGAATGGAGAGAAGTAGAAAGTGAAGTCCATCAAGAAAATCTTCTAGCGGCGCAAAGTCAGACAAAAAGGAATATGCAGATCGACAGGTTAGAGACGTAGAGTTCATGGAGGGTGAAAAGTGTCTGTTAAAAGTTGAAAAATGAAAGGGTGATTGAGGTGTGGTAAAAAGAGGGGAAAGCTAACACCAAGGTAAATTGTAACATTTGAAGTACTTAAACAGAGTAGGGGAGTGGCTTAGAGTTAGACCTGACTCCAGGGGTAGGCCGGACAGTACATCGGGTTGAAGTTCGATGTTGAAGATACCAGGGGAGGAAATACATTATCCGTTGCAGGATTCAGGCTTTGGCTGATAGAACTTGTCTCTTATGAGAGCGATACCTTAGCTATTTTAGATAGAGAAGTTCGCCGTTGATGGTCAAGAGAGATTGCATCCATCAGGTTGCATGGAAGAATCGACGGTTCGAAGAAGCACTTGGGCGAAGAGGCAGATATGGGAGAAAGATACCCCCCTGTTTACACGATTCAGGTATTCCTTTTTTTGCCTGTTTCCTTCTTGTGATCGTGCCG
>JAKWJA010002489.1:30701824-30892694 GCA_027704765.1 Solanum habrochaites | reverse complement strand
CTATCCTCCACTGCTCATTACTCCCACTATTCTCCCCAAACCTTATCATTATTAATCTATCGTGGGTGCTGATGCTATGGTATCTACCTTGCCACCTGAATTAATCCTCCACTTGTGTTTTCTCCTTCCAAGGTTGTATCTCTAAATTATAAGCATTTATCTGCATTTTGGTTAGTAGTTAGTATTAGAACACGTAGTTTTTAGTCGTATATTGTTTCATTGATCTGATTTGCAAACCTAGGCTCAAACTGTCGAATATGCCGTTGAGAACCCTAGGCATGGTAATTGTGCATTGTAGTTCTTAGGTAGTTGGGATAGACAAAGATAGCGTCCACAACACTACAAGACCATTTGGCGTTCATCGGGGTTGCTTAGGGGTACTGTAGTTCTGCCACTGTCACTTAGAACGGACCCCCGATGACGGACCGTCGCACACAAGACGGACCGTCTTCGTACCCGAGGACCGTCGTAGTGTCCATTCCAGAAACCCCTAGCCCCACTGTCCCAACGAAATGTGTGACGGAATGGTCAGAGACCTCTGATAAGGTCTCCCAACTATTTTCTAAGTGTCCTACGACGGACTCTTATGACGGACCGTCATACCCACGACGGTCCGTCCTGCATAACCGTCATAATGGTCAGAGACCCCTCTGATAAGGGTCTCCCAACATTTTCCAAGTGTCCTACGACGGACTCTGACGACGGACCGTCGTGAACCACGACGGTCCATCCTGCATGACCTAATTGATGGTCAGAGACCCCTCTGATGATAAGGGTATCCCAACCCCCAGTTTATCAAGTGATGTTACTACGAGGACTCTTAGACGTAACGTCGTACTAAGACGGTGTCGTCCTGCTTGACGTCCATGATGGTCAGGACCCCACTGATAAGGGTCTCCCAACATTTGTCTAAGTTGTCCTACGACGGACTCTTAACGCACGGACCGTCGTACTCACGACGGTCCGTCCTGCTCGACCGTCATGATAGTCAGAGACCCCGCATTCAGGGTTCTTATATATACATAGGACCAAGTAACAACTACGGAACTCATGACGGTCCGTCATAGCCCACGACGAGCCGTCGTCGGGTCTCGTCGTGTGATATAGTTTCATATTACTACCACACTATTTTCAAAGTTTAATGCTTCATATGAGCTTGCCTGTATTGGCTTGCTACTAACTCATAACTAATATTGCTCCTTAAAGGTTAAAGCGACTATGGCCAACCAAGAAAGACCGACAATATGCACGCGGGCGATCTAAGTCTGTCGGCCCTGTCTGCCCGCATGGTCATCGGCTCTGATGATGAGCGGGACACTGAGTACATGCCCACAGGCCCCTACGCCCCTTCCGTGTACACGTTCCCCAAGAGCAACACACAAGAAGGGGGGGGGATGGCGTCTGGCGTAGTCACTGCATCCCAGTATGATGAGGAGCGCAATGACCGGCACATCCTATGGGGCAGCCAAAATAAGGAAGGAGCGTATGGCTTTAGGCGTATCCTGGTCCGAGGAAAGCTTCAGGCTCTGCGAGGTTCCCGCCACACACCATGCTTGCAGCGTCGGCCTCATCTGATGAGGCTGAACAGTTCAGACTATACATACGGCGCACCAGCACAGGTCCCCACCCCAAGCCTCTGACCAGCTAAACGGTGGGTACGTCGCAGGCCCCGTTTCAAGTGTACTACGATGCCAAATTCCTGACCTGATAAAGGAGATAATGACTCGGACAATCAACCGTGGCGCGGAGGGGGGTACTTACAGGGAGTCTCCATCCGATGCAGAGATCCAAACTAGTCACCAGGAATCGCTTAGAGTGGGACAGCCCGCCCGTTGGGACGATACAGCAGGAGGAAGTGCGTCCGAGTGAGAGTTCTAAGACATCCTACGTAGCGACTCTACGATCACAGATCGATAGGCGGGCCTGCTCCCGACCTAAACATGCCCCATGGCCAAGGTTCGAGTCCGAGGGCGGTGCAGGTGGAAAATTTCTGACAGCTATCAGCCGGTCCTATACGGCGAGAGTACAGATGCTACAGCGGACTCCCCACACTGACGAGGAGTTCGACACTACCGATGGGCAGATAGTGAAGGATGCGACAGTTCTTGCGCGAGCAGCACTGAGAAGAGACCACCAAGAGGTGTGATCGCACGGCACCATATCAGTCGACGAAGAGTACGAAGAGGGGTGAGATTGGGTCACGAGCCGAGAAGGGGGCCATCAAGAAGTCCTCCAACCTGGTCACGTTCATCGCGAAAGTTCTTGGGCTGATCGTCCCTGTTTACTTGCCTTTCCCACCCAGCTGCTGATAACATCGTCACTAGGGAGCAGCGTGTGTAGCAAGCGATGATAGCGGATTCGAGGTCGAACTATCGCATGGCTTCTTCAGGAAGTATGCACGAGCGAGCATTCAGGCATACTACCTATCACTTCCGGTGTATGATTTTTGCACTTGAAGGACCGCAGGTCCGCCATATGGCACATAGAGCAGTTGAAGCCCCCGCAGGGGCAACGTGGAGTAGGCCTCATAAGATAACAGGCCAATGAGTTGTCCCCACGTCGACGGGCCCCGTCCGAGCTGCCACCACTTATGATGATTTCGGATACGGTGGCCCAGGCCACGCCACGCTACAAAGGGTTCCAAGGACAATACCCCGCGTCGCAGTCTACTCACGGTGTATCCGGTAGGAGCAGCCCCAAGCTCTTCTGCCACAGCCCCTTACGATTACCAGCCGCTTGATTTTTGCACGGAGTCCAAAATGGAGGCACACATGGCCAGGTTCTGCTCATATCCAGCCATGGATGCAGAAGTCTATGACAGATTCTAAAAGCGTATGGAGAGGAAGATGCAGCGAAAGGAATTTTTTTGCTGAGGTTCACCAGCTACTAGATGCATTCGAGTTTGAGAGTGTTTAGCCGCCAGCACTCCGGTAGAGTGTGTCGAATTTCAGGCTGCCAGTCGACGTCGTCGGGCAGATCATGAACACGATCATCAGAGGGAGAAGTGCCGGAGCCTGTCGAGCCTGTTGGGCCAATGTATTGGCGGCCCTGTTTGACCACCTCAGACATTACCCACCCCTTCCCCATCGAGAGAGTGCAAGAGGCGTTAGGGTCGATCAGAAGTGAGCGCGCGAGCAAGAAAGAGGAGGAGCGAGAGATGGAGGCAGCGAGGAGCGCCATTGCTGAGGGAGGCACACCAAATCAGAGCATCACAGATAGCGGCTGGGGCGTCTAGCTCCGCACTGTAGAGACAGTAGGAGCCCTACTGATCCGAGGGGCGGTGGGTGCTGAGGAAAACTGAGGGTGTCCAGATTGGAGGACACTACTTGAGGGTGTCCAGATGGCAGAGGTGTGGGTTCTGGGAAACCGGAACCACCGCTGTTGAGCGACGACGATCATGCGCACAGTTTTGCTACCTACCCCTCTAAATCTTTAGAGTTTTTATGCATTGGGGAAATTGCATGCTTTGTGTTGGGTTGGGTAAATGGAAAGGAGTGTTAGGGTGAAGGTGAAAGTCTGAGTTAGCCCAACTCACTATCCTCTTTTGGGGTTTTCTTGCCTGAGTTCTTTTTCCCCAAAGATGATTATTTTTTTCTGTTGAACCGGCCATGTTATATCTTTGTATCATAGTTTAATCTAGAGCATGAGGCTTCTAAAAATGATATCCTGTATACTAACTGAAAATAACGCATGACTAGGCCCATAGTAACTGACATTGTGTGGCTCTAAGGTGAAAAGAGTTAACCATTGACATTACCACCCTAAGTCTTTAATTCGAACTAGGGTCTTAAATAATCTGTTAAGTGAGTACGTCAAGTGAGGTGAGGAAATTTGAATAGTCCACTATCGGTACTCAAGCTAGAACTTGCCTGGTTAGTACGCTTAAAAGTACGTTGTAACAGACAATTATGGAAAGGATTCATAGGCCATATTCAAGAAAGCGAATTTCTAATCCCAAATAAAAGAAACCGAATGAAATTTTTCCTTCTTGATCCAAATAATCTGAGCTTAAATTAGACCTTTCTTTTCACCATAACTGATCTTTTCGGGAAACCAATGGTGGCCCTGGTCCCTCCTTGGACATGTGCCTCAGCTTTATGCCAAAAAGCTAAGGGAGGCGGGCGAATACAGTAAAAACTTCGTTTGGCCCTGACCCAACTTGGGTATTGGTACCTTGACTCATGGAAAAGCCCGGACTTTTGTGGAGGGTGGCTATTATGAGGAATGCTAGGAAAGTTGGGCTGAAAGAACAAAAGAGAGAGAAAAGACAAAAGTAAAGTGACTCAGAAGTAGTTGAAAGAAAGTAAAGAAAAAGAAAAATCACTTACCACAAATGAAGAAAGAAGAGGAAAATGTAGCAAGGAAAAGAGTATGAGAAACTGGCGAGATAAGATGATTAAAAGGGAAGTTAGCCGATATGTAAAGGAGGGCAAAAAAGGTCACTAACGTATACCTAAAAAATGTAATCCTACCAACCCCCCTGAGAGCCTATGTTACAAGCTAAAAAAGTCCCTATCGTGGATCCTAAGGGTTGTTATAGCGAAACTTAAGGCAGTGAAATAAGGCAAGCTATGGCAATAGTCTGAATGAGTGATGAATGTGTTCTGAGAGCGAGTGTTGAACTGTAATCAAGTATACTCAAACTGAAATCATTGTGTGACAAAATGAGGATTTTGTTCTAAAGTGAGGACAGTAGTGCTACTACCAAGAATTGTTAAGCACCTCTTGGGGAGTTAATTGAGAGGATAGGTGTTAGTGCATGGTGAGTATGTGTCATGTTGAATCCCCCAAATTCAAGCCTAATTAGTGATACGCCTGCAGAGATTGTGAGATTAATCGGGATTGATAGTCAAATGATGAAAAGGATTAAACATGATCCTATTGTCCAAAGATTTTGTGTAGTGAGTCATAGTGCATCGCTTGAGGACAAACAACGAACTTTAAGTTGGGGTGTGTTGAGATAACGTCGGTTTTCACGGTAAATTAAGGCATTTTTCCTTAAGTTTTAGGACGGTTCCAAAAGCCCTTTTTGTGTAATTTTTATACAATTTCTTTATTTTGCAGGCGGGAAATCTGTTCCAACGCAAATGCGGAGATTTTGAGAGAAAAATTGCTGAAGAGACCACCTACGGAGCTTATGACGGTCCTCATGCCCAGAGCATAGTGACGGTCCGTAGGTGGAAGCGTTTTAGAGAGCCAGCTGCTTGCAGGAAGATGGGGAATCTGACAAGTGTGGGCTACGAAGCTTGGGACGGTCCGTCATGCAGTTGTCGTGAAGATCAGAGAAGTGATCAGTACCCCAAATTCGAAGAAGAGTGAAGTATTTAGAATGAAACCCTCGACGGACGTTGTGCTAGCCGGTCGTTCACATTGCCGTGAGCGGGAATGAGAACAGCCAGCAGAAGAAAAATTGCACAAGTAGGAACGACGGCAGTCCCTGGACGGTCCGTCCTGACCACGGACGGTCCGTCGCGGTGTCGGGTCAGTCGACAGCCGTGTTTTGGAAGATTTTCCATGAATTTAGAACCGTGGTTTAATTAGGTTTTGGATTTTTCTTTCTATAATAGTTCGAAAAACTGTTTTTGAGGTTAGGGGACTCTGCAGATTAGAAATCATATTATTAGACTGTGTTGATTTGTGTTGATTCTTGGAGATCCTTAAAAGTAATTTTGGGATATCAAGCAATTTTTCAGACTTTATTCTTTATCATTGAAGTAAGACATGAAATTCTTATTTAATATATTTGAATATGTGTTTATGGCTATGAGTCACTAACTCAATAACTAGGGTGTGGGAACCATAGGAAATAATGAAGATAAACCCTAGCTAAACTAACAATTTAAGAAAAGTTTCTTGCATGTATTAATAATTCTTTCGCTTAGAAGTCTTTTTAGGCTTGATCACGTTAGAAAACTGCCTAATGCTATTGCGACCAAGGAGTAGATAATAGGAAACGAGATTATTACAGAGATTTAGTGTATACTATATAATAGGCTAGTATTGATTGGTACGATGGTAGTAACTTAGTACAAATATCGAATAGATATCTTAAATGAGGTAACGAGAGGGTTAGGGAAAGCAAACACACGTAGCCGCGACCAAGGTGCGGAGTGGAGGTGAGATGTTACTAGATTGTCGGACAAAGCATTAGAAATTTTTACAATAACTTATACTTTGCATGGCAGATACTAGAAAGAATTGGGTATAGTTAGAATATCAATTATGAACCTGTGGGGAACACGTTAAACCATTTTACTTGACAATTGAATAAAACCCAACTTTCAAAAACGTTAAGTGTCTCTTTCAATTTAGTTAGTTCTTTTTACTTACTAGGAACTAACAAACCCCCCTTTTTACATTTTTATGTTTTTACTTTCTAAGGAAGTTATCAACCGAACAATATAATAACAAGTTAAAGTTAAGTCTAGACGATTTTCCTGTCGGGAACGATACCAACCTCAATAGTTGGGTTATTAATGACGCGACGCCTTTACGTCTTAATGGAGAAAGTAAGGTTTGAGCGGATCATCCCTCTCTCGTTTCTGGACAATAGCTCCAAAACAGTGAAGAGGCGAACGCAAGTGAAGCTTTTGAATGTTTCAAATTGGTGATTGGAAAAGACGAAATTAGCCGATCCGCGTGGGGATACTTCTATCTTAGAAATCCTATTATTCTTTTTATATGCAATGTGATGATAAGTTCTATGCAGTTTCGGTTGTAGAATTGAATACTCTTAGTCTAAATGAACTCTAGTTATGACTTTGAGATGTTTAAAACGTGGTTATGTGTGATAGGAAAGTGAATATAGTGTCCATCATGTGCTGTGGTCTTTTCGCCTTAGCTAATTGTGTTCTCACAAGAATAATTGTGTGTGGAAGTTTTCCTCTTGTATTTTAGATAAAATTGGACTGTCAATTCGTGTGTAAGATTGTATGTTTGGTTATGAAATCACTGATTATCTTGATGAGATGTCCTATTGTTTATAACCTCAAATAATGTCATTTTATCCCTTTATTGATGGATTTTACTTATAGTAGTGGTATAATTGTAAGGAATAAATTGGATTGCTACTTGGAGTTTAGCTTGATACTCGAATTATTTCTAACTTTGTTGTTAATATAGGATATTAAGCATGTGCAAATCCACTTCTTGACTTGTGTTTCTTACTTTAATATTATATATCCTTTCTTGGAAATGATTATATTGATACTAAGGTAATTGTTATGGGTATGTGCTAATCCAGACAGCTATGGTCTCTGGGGTACGTAAATTTTTTTAATTTTTTTATTGCGTTTAAGGAATGATCAGAATTTCCTTCATTGCAATTAAATTGATTCCACTTTAGATTTAGTAAAACTAGATTGATTGAGAAAAATTAAATTTAAAATAATCTTAATATTTGTTTTCCTCAAATAAGGTATATAATATGTGAATGATCCTAAGTAATTTCTTAATATATTACATGCCCTCTCCTCCATTATATGAAGAGATGCCCTTATTCTAATAAGGATAACTTTAACAATCAGAAAAATACTTAGAGGGTTACACTTAGTAAATATCAAAATCTCACTCTACTCTAAAGAAAAGAAATAAAACAAAAGTCTTGTGAACTCTACGAGGGATCTCCAGTCAGTTTTGCTCTGTTCGAGCAAAATAGTTGATTGAATTTGTCTTCATTGTTGATAAATATTTCTGCTTTAACTGGTTAGTTGTTTCTCCATTAGTTTGAATTTCATCTTGCATTGTTACATCGAATGTCTTTATGTGTTAGAATTAATAAAAGGAAGCACTCAAGTTAGTTCGCGCTCTTCCTCTCTCTATGTGAGATAATGTCTATGCACGCACGCGCACACATACACACACACACACCACAAACATACAAACACACACACACACACACACACACACACACACGCACGCACACACGCACACGGGGAGGGGGGATTGTTCAAGTGGATCGGGAAATTACATTCTAATTTTTTCTCATTTATTTTATTAAGTGTGATTTCTATAAAATCTTCCTATGTGTAAATTACTTGAAGAATGCATAAAAATTATGATATCTCTTAAAGAATCATCTAAAATCAACCATTGGCTTGTATTTGTCTTATATAATATCCACAAGGTGTAATAAATGTTCTCCATATGAAAAAAATATAGTAAATACTTGTTTATATATAATATTAGATTCGATGCATATACGACCTAATGTTGCATAAGTTTTGAATCTTCGTTCACTTAATAATATGTCTGCAGGTGACTCTGTTAGAGATCTTGATTATGATGTAACAATTAATTTTGATAACTCATTTAAGGGCATATTTTCGGATATAAAAATCAACATTTAGGCTTTAATGCTATTTACAAAGTAAATCATTTTTATATGTGTTGCATATTAATATTGGCATGTTACTCAATTCTCATATGTTAATGCATATGGTTACATATTTTACTTACATGCAAATTGATTAGTAATCATTACTATAGGAATTATGCAATATGTGCGAACTTTGAATCATTTAGAATCATGTTCTTAGGTATTATTAAGTATTTTTTTGCATGTTTAAAAAAATATGATAATTCTCTGTATATTTGATACAAACTCATAATTATTTCTATATTACAATGGTTGTTCGGGGGAGGCCCACTTAAAAACGAATCAATTATTTTCTAGGCATGTATTAAACAACTGAGTTACTTTTGTTTGTGGCCTTTTCTGTCACCCGTACCATACATTTTTATATGGATGCGAGGTTAAATGTAATAACTAATTTTCCCCTGCTACATGCTAGTTTGCTTTGTAAATAAACTGTCCTCCAATCTAAAAATAAATTAATCCTTTTTAGTAAATATGCTACTTTTAAATTCTTGCCACATAAAATAAGATGCTTAATCTTTCTCTGAATGCTCATCTGCCCTGTTCAAATATGTCGATAAATAAATTCGGCATTTTGGATAATGTTTTGCTACTTAAACCTGGCATTGACCCTTGTAATATTCCACCTGTTATTATTATGTTATTACTTGTTATTTAGTCTTTATTATTATGTTTTTTTTTTCACACATACCTAGCATGAGACCTTCATAACTATGTGTTTTTGGAATCATATTTAATAAAATTAAGATGTCAAAGTGAGATTTATGTGCTAAATGCTCGTCCTATTTGTTTGACTTGGTGTCTAGGGGGGTTTATTAGGAGCATATTTTTTTCATTCATTATAAAACCTCCTAAAATAATAGTCCAATGCCTCTGGGAATTAAGCGGGGCCGCTAGGAACCTTTTAGGACGTTATGATGCGGTGGTGGGGTAGGTGTACTTTAGGCCATAAAGAGATGATGATATTGCCTCGAGCCGTAGACGACAAACATATGCTTTGTGTTTTCCTATATCGAAGATGAGCGTTGATCCCTAAAGTCTTTTAGAGTCTCCCTTCCCTTTTCCCTTTTTATGTGTTGTAATTATATTTATTTGGGGTGGTTTAGTATATAAAATAAAATTTTTCACTTGACTGTTTAATTGTGTAATATCTTCCCCTCGCATTCCCCTTTATTATTTGCTTAGTGTTTATTTTATTTTACATTGTGTTATCACCTAGTCTCGCATGCTTAAATAATTAATTAAAATAATAATGTGTTTAATATTATTCATAACCTAGCTGACATGTTTAAATTGAATAACCTAAATGAATTGACCATACTTGCTACTTTTAACACCCCACATAAGTAGTATGAGATACGGTCTGGGTCCACATTTGTGGACCTCGAGGAATGCCTAACATCTTTTCACTCGAGGTAATTTTAATCCTTAACCTGATATCTGGTTCGTTGAACATAGTTAGATTTACTTAGTTTTAATAAGTTCCCAAACCTGCATCAATTCGTTAGTGGCGACTCAACAAAACATTTAAAAGTCCTAAAAGGCTTTTAAGGTCGTGATTAAAACACATTTTGCAAAAATGGAGCGCGACAGTGATCAATTTATTGCATTTGTCCCTAGTCATTAACACTACTACATTTTTTATGTATTATAATTTGGGATTTTATGATTAAAAGAGGTGAGTTTTGCAATATGATTCAACATTTTTCTCTTTTCTTTCTTTTTACTTTTTATTTGTTAATTCATTATATATTATATTTTGCTGAAAAAAATAATTATTTTATATCATTTTGTTTAATTGATTTTATTTATTTATGTTTAATATTTTTTTATATATTTTTCAAGGATTTCATAATGAGGAAAGAAAAAGAATAGAAATTGCAATTCAGATTTAGGTAGTGTCCCCCCGTTAAAAATCAACTATGTCCTCTAATTCTAATTTTTATATTGTCTTTTAAATATTTTTGAATTATTATATATTGTGATTTTTTTCTCTAATTTTTCTTCTAATAAGTAAATTCTATTTTAAAAGCCACCAAAATTGTATCAAATAAGGTAGAACATAGAGAGTCATATACTTCCTTCGTCCTATTTATGTTAAGGCATTATTGTTTAGAGAGTCAAAAAAAATTTTTCTATGATTGTAGTTTTCACAAATTAATTTTGAATAATTCTTTATCTTGACTGGCCGTGTTTTTTAAATACTTAATTTATAAATTTTTTTTTTAAAATTTGAACCCTAATAGATAGTAAATTACTTTTAATTAGTTTCTTATGTTGGCTATAGGCTTAAATTTAAGAACAAAAATACATATTCTAATGCAACCATAAGTATTCTTTCCCTATCTGTTTTTATGGTGATTAGAGTTATTTTTATTCATATGTTAATGAAAAATAACATGTACTTAATAAAAGAAGTTAAGGTTGTATCAATATTGACCTACACACTGCTCTTTTTAACATGTAAAATTGACCATTGTCGTTTGATATTGGCATTATTTTTCCATTTGGTTCATGTTATATGGATTCATTAGTTTTACAATATCACGACCTAAAAATGGGTGTGATGGCACTCGTCTTATCCCACCAAGACAAGTCAGCCTAAAACCCAATATCTACCAATGTCGGAAGTAAATTACAATCCCCAACAACAACAATTCTATTATGAAACCAGTAATATTAGTTAATATCCCCAAACCAGGTTGTCCACTTGCACAAGCCTCTAATGTAAATAATTAGAATTGCAACAAAAGAAAGTCCTAAAATGAAGTTTTCTTTCAAGTAAAAAAATTCATAACTGGCGTAGGAATGTTTCGCTGAGATGAACAAGCAGCTACCTTGCAATCCTCCACACGATGATTCGAACGAAGATATTGAAGGTATCACAAAAATCCGGCTCGTAACCTACAACAATTTGGTAGAGCAAGGGTAAGTACCAACCACGCGATTTACCCAACAAGCAAACCTCTAAACACAAGTTAAGTGGACAAAATAAAACGGGATTCTTCACCCTATCCTAAACCTCTCTACCTACAGCCTAACAGTTTACAGTTTTCAAACACACAACTCACTACTACCAACTCTATCAGTTTACACAATTCTCAATAACAACTCAATATTCAAGTCACAAGTTTCATCACAGAAAAAACACTCAGAAGATCAAGCAAAACAAAAAGCCTGTTCAAGTTCTCAATAATAACTGTGCAAGGCCATGAGATGCAATGTCAAATATAGTGAGGGCATGTCTTTCTTCACGATACACAAGCACCCCTTGTCTCCTCAGTCCGGGAACCCACGGGAACATATCTGCCATTGGCTCTTTCGCGCGCACGACACGACCCCTCGTACTAGTAAACCATCGCGGCACGCGTTATGTCCCGTCAAAATATAATATCCATCGCGTGCGCGCGTTACGACCCTCTAAATGATACATCCTTATACACAACAATCAGTCTCATATACAATGCAATTGACCATGACTAAAATGAAAATGAGGAGACAACCATTTTGATACCAAACGCAATTTCCAACAAGGAATACAACACAACAAATAAGCAACAATTCTCCGCCACCAGTCTCAACATCACACAAGAAGATACAAACCACACACGCATTTCATACGCTTAACAAGAGTTTAGAATCCACTTTGCCTTAATCACTCAAAAATTAACCCAAAACTTGAATCCTCCCCTTTCGTTTAACTCCCAACTCAAAGCAATTTTATTTCAAATAAATGATCATAATAATATTTCAAATTAAACAAACAACACCCCCTATTCTGATCCCTAGGTTACTTCAATATTGAACCTAATGCCCACCAGGACATAAAAAATTTTTATTTACACTTTTAACGTCATAATCAAAGATCCCAATTCATAACACTACAAAATTTATTATCAAATTGTTTGACCATAGTATTGAAACATACAGACGTTAGCATGGGGAATTCCAGATCATAAGCTTTAAAACCCATTTAATAAGGAATCTATTGTATATTTCTTATTCAAAAACTAGTCACAAGTAAGATGAACGAATCTGGCCATGGATTTTCTTCAAAATTATAAATATCTACATCCCTTAGTATACCATAAATTTTATAATCAATTAACTATTAAAGTAACCTACCACAAGATCCATAGTGCTAGCTCTAAAAAATCCAACATTGTCATCCACATGCTTAAAGTATGAATGCATAACCATCAACAATCATACTAACAAAACAGTAAATTATATATAATAATAACTAATATAATATGCATAACAATATGTCCTTACTTCATTATCAAATAATAATTTAACATGTACCCTAGAAATTGAAACTAAGTGGGAGAAAACAAGTGTAGCAAGGCATATATAAAATGGGTATTAGCTACCTAACCCTTCAGCCACCTCAATCCTTCGCCTTTCTTCTTTTTCTTCTTTCTTTTTTTTTAATTAATTATGTACAAAAGTGGATAGTTTTGACACCCAGATTTTTTTTAAATATAGTCTAAATGGTATAGGGCCTTAAATAAAGACACTTTTAAGCCGCGAAATCTCGATTAATTAACTTAAGTTAAATATATTCAAAATTCTAAAGATGAGCTTTTGGTCATTACAATAAAGCCACCACTAAAAATCATGTTAGTCCCCCCTCCGACATAGAGTAAAAGTAATTACCTGACGCTTTAAAAAAGTTTGAGGATACTGGCACGCATGTCAGACTCCTTCTCCCAGTTTCTTCTCTTTATGAACGGTGCTTCCATTGCACTTTCATTGAAACAATCTCCTGGTCCTAATCTTGCGAACCTGCCAATCTAAAATAGCTATAGCTCCTCCTCAAATGTCAAGTCTGGGACCCCACTCCACGAGGTCAAGTGAAAGCACATGATTAACCGGAATACTACTTCCTGAAGCATAGAGCCCTGGTAAAACAGGATGAACTGCCGACAGCACTCGTGCAATGCAACTTGTAGGCCACCTCTCCCACCGGCTCAAAATCTCAAAAGGTCCATGAACCTAGGGCTATAGCTTGCCCTCTTTCCAAAATACCTATCACCCCTTCATGGGTGATACTTCGGCATTCAAACATGATACCCTCCATAACACTAAGGCTCTAACTATCCATCCGGTCTTCATAACTCCCCTTTTTCCCTGTCGACTCTGGGCCTGGTCAACTATCTATACTGAATCATACGGACTTGTTCCATGCATCTCTAACAGTTTGTATCCAAAGAGTCTAACCCTCCGCGAATCAAAACCAAACTAGGAGATCTTACACCGCTAACATACAATGTCCTCAATGGGGCCATTTGGATACTAGAGGATAACTAACCTGTTATTATGGTGAACTCCCCGCTAAGGGTAAATGTCGATCCCATCTTGCACCAAAATCTATCACACACGCTCGAATCATATCTTCCAATCCTGAATGGTCCGCTACAATATTGACCATCTGTCTTGGGTGAAAATGCCGTGCTCATCTCTATGAGTACCCAGACCATGTTGTAATGCTTCGAAGTGAAATAAATAGTGAACCTCGCTCTGATAAAGATAGAAATAAAAGAAAGAAAGAAATAGAAGAAAAAAGAAAAAAAAAGAAACACCAGCCCGCATCAACAAAGGAACCACCACACCCACTAGAGTAGAAGGGGGTGTTGTTGGAGGAGCTGTTTGGTGAGCGGATCCACCCCATCTCCCCAAACCCCGCCCCCTCCTTCTCTGCAGAAGATGGGTTGCTCCTCGTTCTTCCAGCGCCCTCGCCGCCTCCCGTCCCTTGGCTGGCACCCGCCCCCTGGGATGAGCCTCGGGCGCGCAAGGCTCTCCCCGCCCAGACACGTTCTCCCACAAGAAAACGGAACTCCATATATTGCACAATCTGACTGATATATAGTGCGGCTAACTTTTTGCTGCTGTATACTTTTACCCGAATCGGATTAAGTGGGCAGATTTTGTCTCCTATCAAACAACAACCAATAAGTCATAACCACCACTATGGGTAGAAAACCCACAACAAAGTCCATGTAATCATCCCTCCCACTCCAGTAGGTAATAGGCAATCCTCTGAGATACACCCCCGCGTGCCGCTGGTGCTCACACTTTACCTGCTGGCAAGTCAAACACCCTCGAAACAAAGTCCTTAAATATCTTTCTCAATCCCCATCCCACACCAGCCGGTAATGCTGATCGATCAATGATACATCTTTTCCGCTCCCGGATGGATGGAATACCAAGTACAATGGGCCTCCTCAAAATCATCTAATCAAATTCACCTGTCCTGGGGAACACCCAAATCTGCCTCGATCCGCAAGAACAACCATCAAAATTACAGACCACCTCCTTAGCTCCCCTCTCATTCTTGGTCTCGAATGAGACATAATTTTTTTCATCATCAAATTGGTGTGGCACGGCTTTGCTCGACTAAAGAAAACGCGATCTTAATAAAAGAATCATCCATCCTCTCTTCTTCAATCTGCAAGCGGACAAGACTGTTAGCTAATACTGCACATCTCTAGCCATGGTGTCCCTCCCAATACTAAGCGCTAGCAATACTTCCCTATGCTCGCATCTCTTCCTACTCAGAGCATCGCCACAACATTGGCCTTTTCCTGGATATACAGAATGGTCGAAATCGATATCCTTCAGCAACTGAAGCCAAATCTCTTGTTGCCGTCAAGTCAAATCCCTCTGGCTAAAGATATACTGAAGACTCCGATGATCAGTGGAAGATCTCACAATGCACTCCATACACATAATGCGCCATAACTTAAGTACAAATAGACCAGAACCGCTAATCCAGATCCTGAGTAGGTAGTTTTCTTCTCATGAAGACTTCAATTTCCGGAAGCATAAGCGAATCACTGGGGGGAGGGGGGGGGGAGGGGAGAGGGGGGAGGGGGGGATTCCGCCTTCTGGGTTCATCAACCCACCACCCAAACCAACTCCTGAAGCATCACAACTACACAATAAATTTCTACACCTACTCGGTAGATTCAACACATGAGCAGAAGTCAACAAAGTCTGTGAGATTTTGAAAAAGCTCTGCTCCACAAGCTATCATACCTTGAAAACGCACATCTTGTCGAGTCAATCTAGTTACTGGAGCTGCAATAGATAGAGAAACTTCTGAACAAATCTGCTATGCAGCCTGCCAATCGCCACAAAACCTAAGGGGGGAAAGGGGGGGTAGAGACTTCGAATCTCAGTAGGTAATTAGTGTCCGCGTCCAGCCTGCTTTAGTTCCTGCTTCAATTTTGCCGGATCTACGCCTAATACCCTCCTTGGACACCACGTGTTCCCCAAGAATGTCCAGAAAGTAAGCCGAGAACGAAGCACTTTGAGAACTTGGCATACAATTTCTCTTCTCTCAACCTCTGAAGTACAATCCTCGGTGTCGTACAGGTCCTCCTCAGTCTTGAGTAACCAAGATGTCATCGATAAAACATCACAAAAGAATCAAGTAATGGCCGAAACATCCCCATCATCATTCCATGATGCTGGGCTGGGGCTTAGTCAATCCGAATGACATCCACTACAAACTCATAATGCCCATAGGCCGAGTGCGAAAAGCTGTCTTTAGAATACTGATGCCCCTAAATGGTTCAACTGATGATACCCAGATCCTCAAATCAATTTTAGAGAACAATGATCTCTGGGTTAACTTATCAATAAGTCATCATACTCGGAGAGGATACTTATTCTTCACTGTTACCTTGTTCCACTGTCTGTAATCATACACATCCATCATAGTCCCATCTTCTTCTCACAAACAATACCAGGGCAACCCCCATGGTGAATACCTAGTGCAATAAAACCCTTACTCAATAAATCCTGAGTAAGGAGGGTGAAAGGAGGGGGTGGGAGGGGAAGGCCAAGGGTGGTGGAGTATTAGTAAGGATTTAAGGTGGAAGAGTGTTTTGGGGAGGTGATGTAGGGTGGGTGTGGGGGGGGGGGTTTAAGGGAGAGATAAGGATGGCACGTGTGTGGGGATGGAGTAGGGGTATCGAGTTGTTAGGTGAGTGGTGGTGGTTCTAGGGGAGGGGGAGTGCGGGGTGGTGGTGGGTTGGTGAGTGGGTTGGGGTTTTTCGCTTCCTGCTTCTTCCTTCCTCTTTCTGTTCAACTCTGGTGGAGCTATACGGTATTGAGGGATGAGAAATAAGCTTAGTGCTCGGCTTCCACATCAATAGGAAAATTGATATCCCTATCGGAGGAACACCTGGAAAGGGGGTATTCCAGAATGAAATACATCGAGAGAACTCCGAACCACGGGAACAGAGTCCATGGGAGGTGGTTCAACCCTAGATCGGCCGATAAAAGCTAAGTAAAGACAAACTCGGCAGGGATGGGGGCCCCCTCCTCCACCTTTCTCTGGAGCACGCAAAAAGAGATAACCTGCTGATAAGGGCAGGGAAAGAAGGGGGGGGGAGGGGGAAGAGCGTTACTGTCTCCTGTCTGACTACCCCGCCGAATTTCGTTATAGTCATTGCCGTGTGTTCGAGTTTGCCTAGTGTGTTGTCGTCGTCCGGTGCATGTGTTGTTTATAGGGGGAAGCGATTTGGCTGGTTTGTTTGGGGGGGGGGGCGGAGTGAGGGTTTTAACGTTTTTGGCTTTGTGATCACCGATTTTATTATTGAGCAGAGGGTTGTTGGGCGTGGGAAGGAAGGGGGGCGCGGAATGCTATTGGTGTTAATGATGGAGTGTGGGGGTAATACTATGGGTCGTGTTTGGGTGGTTAGGATGTGGTGGGTCGTGTTGGTGATTGTTGGGTTGGGGGTTGGGATGGGGAGGGTGTGTGGGGGAGGTTCAGCGGGGGAGGGGTAGATCTGAGGGTGTGGGTGGGGGGAGGGGTTGGGTGGGGGTGGGGTGGGGTGGAGGGGGGGCGGTGGGGTCGATTGGCGCGGGCCGTCCCGCCTCCGTGAGGGTTGTCCGCGCATGTACGTCGCGGCCGTTCGCAAGGTTGACTTGGAACAACCAGGACATGCTAAAGTCAAGTCTTAGCAATTACAAATCAAGGACAGGCGTTGAAAGAGAGATCCATCTCATACCCAAGATAATACACATCAAAGTCCTACCATCCCAAGACTGATTAAGTCCTACCAGTTCATACCCTCCAGAAACAATCCATGACGTACACTCGATCCACCACTTACGGCTTGCCCACGGGTATAGAAACCACTAATATGTACAGTCATGCCTATCACATATTATATCAAATTAGCAGCAAAATACATAGACCCATAAGAGAATGTAGAACCTGGATCAACACACAGACGCGCGGTCGATGGCATACTGGGTAATACTCTAATCAGCATCAGAAGTCTCCACCTCAGGTTTCCCGTGAAGTCATAGCAGTGGCCTCCTCGCCACTCCATCCTGGGTGGTACCTACCCCCCCCTGCTGAGCTGCACACACTACTAGAAACTCTATCACCTCTACCAAGGGGGGGGGGAAGGTAGTGGGGAGTTGGTATAGTAAGGGAAAATGGTGGGGGTGGGCGGAGTTGGGGAGGAGGGGTGGAGGGAGGGTGAGGGTGGAAGTTTAGGGTTGGGTAGAGTGAATAGGATAGGTGGTGACTGGGGTTTGTTGCAGGGGGGTTGGGTTAGGGGGGCGGATGAATTGGGGGGTGCAAAGTTGTGGTGATGGATTAGGTGTGGTGGTGGTGTTTGATGGTTGGAGGGGGATGGGGTATGTTGTGGGGGGGTAAGGGGGGTGTGTGTTAAGTCAGAGAGGGGCTAGTCGTTTCCCAAGACTTCCGTCTCTGCTTGCCTCCCAACATCTAGCATATCTCTAAGAGGCATCAGTGCAGAGTTAAAGCACAGTTTCGTGGTCCGGTCTGTGCCGGCCTTGCTGCCTCTTTGCTGTGCGGAGTGATATCTTCCGACCGTTTCGAGAGGGTCGGTGGCCGCGGCGCGGAGTTCGGGATGTTGGGGGTGGAGAATTGTGATAGATGGGATTTGTGTGGGGAAGGGGCAAATAGGTGAGGGGGATGTCTCTGGGTGGGAGGGAAGGGGTGGGGGGGGTGGGGGTTTGGGCAGATTATGTGGGGACTGGGGAAGTTGGTGCTGGGGAGGGTTACAACGGTGGAGTTGGGGTGGGTTGTGGGGGTGGGTATTGGGGGGGTGTGGAAGGAGGGGTGTGGGGGCATCGGGGGGGGTGATTGGGGGGTGGGGGGGGGGGTGCGTTCTTTTTATTTTCGTTTTAGCCGCGCATACACCGAGGGCCGGACTTCTTTCCTTCTCTGATCATCCCCTCTCTTGACTTTTAAAATAGAAATTTTTTTGAGGGTGTCATCTGCCCTACGCTTCCACTACATCTTACAGCCCCTCTATATGTCTTGAGTTTTCTTCTCTCTTTTCAAAATATACTTAACACTCACCCGACATGTTTGCTTCAAAAGCACGTTTTCGCCTGTGTCTCATTACCGATAATTGAGCAGCAGCGGTGTGGTTGACTGAACTCTTCCACGACCTCTACCCTTTGTGCTGGTGGTCTATTCTGGACTGAGAATTGAGGTCAGGTCCCACCACCACCCCTTTGTGAAGTACACGCCCGCATTAGATGATCGGGATCCTCCACAAGTAAAACAAAATCTTGACCTGGAACTGTTGGTGTGGACCCTAAAACCCACTATAATGTCCTCGCCCTGTAGGTCACTGGCTGTGAACCGTACGAGCCTAACCCGGGCCATAAGCACCCTAGATGTCTGGCCCACCCTCACATGTCGGCATAGAGGCATGAATAGGTCCCACTACTGAAAGAACCACTCATCTATCAGCCTCCGGTGATGCCCCTACCTCCAGATGAGGCACCATTAAAACTGACCTGATATACGAGTCTTTTAGGGTCCCCAAACTCCTCTCTCTCCATCAATCCGCCTCTTTGGCGCTCTCACAATGGACTGGAATAAGCCCCCTCCCTAATGTCCAAAACATCCCTCAGCTGACCTGATAGAGAAATTCAATCCTCCTCACAAATCTACGGATCTCCTCTGTCTCATTTGTGGATAATGGCCATGCATGGCCTAGACAACTGGCAAAAATTTGCGTCTCATACTCTGTAACCGATAAATCTCATCCTGTCTCAGACCTCTCAAACCTAGCGACTTGCTCCTCTCCGCTCCATTGTATAAAACGATCGTGGAATGCACTAGCACCTGCTCCCCGAAGTTCACTAGAGTAGACTCCAACTGGCAAACCCCCGTGAATAATTCCTTCCACCAGTCTCTCGCTGGTCCACGAACTCAGTGTAGCATATCGAACCCCATGGTGACTCAGCTATCCAACCACCTCCAGTAACTCTCGTTAGGTAGTTAGAAACTCCTGAGCGTCCTCGCTCTTCCCACCATGAACGTGAGTGGGTCCTCTTTTGAAATCTCTCATACCTACGCTGCGCATCCTCTGTCAGAACAACCATCGATTCAAAACTTGACCCCCAACTGCTTGTGCCACATCATTCTGAACCGCGGGATCTACTGGTAGGTGCCCAACCGCATTTCCTGAACACTGGCGCTTGTTGCACTCTTTGGTCTGAGCCCCCCTCTCTAATATGAGAGTCATGTGGTGTGGTAGTTGCAGTGGTTGCACCCACCCCCCTGGAAAATACCTCTAGCACACGTACCCCTCCATCGTGTATCGTCTAGCAAAGTTGTGACTACATGATTGGGAACCCTGGTCCTCAGCTCTGTCATCAATCTAGGTTCTGTAGATACCTTCTCTAGCACGACCTCTCACTGGTGCTGCTCACGGCCACGACGCTCCTACTACTTCGTAGCTACTAAGCACGACCTCTTAGCTCGAGATCTACCCCACTCTAGCTGGGCCTCAACAACTTGCTCGGGAAGTGGCCTCCCTCTACCACCAGTACCATTAGTTCTGTCCTCGTCATCTGTCAACAGAGTATAAACAATCCGTACTCAATAAAGTTGACTACGCACGATGAGAAAGATGAAAAAAAAGAACGTTTTCCTATAATCCTCTTACGCCTCTCAAAGATAAGTAGTGACGTCTCCGTACACTCCTTGAGACTCTACGTAGACTTCCGTCTTATCCCACCCGACAAGTCAGCCTAAAACCCCATATCTAACAAAGTGCGGAAGTAAATGACAATCCAACAACAATTTCTTTGTGGGAAACCAAGTCATATTAATTTTTATCCCCAACCCAGGTTGTCACGTGCACAAGCCTCTAATGTAAATATTAGAATTGAAACAAAATAGAAGTCTAAATGAATTTGTCTTTCAAGTAAAAACAAAGTCATAACTGGAAGTAGGAAATTCCTGAGATGACATCGCTACCTCACACCTCCCCAGATGCTTCGTAAACGAATAGAATGGACGGTATCCTACCAAAATCCGGGCTCATAACCTATCAAAATTTGTATAAGCAAGGGTGATACCAAACCACGCGGTACCCACAAGCAACCTCTAACCCAAGGTAGGTGTGACAAGATACGGTTACTTTCCTTACACCTTATCTAACCTCCACGCTTACCGCCTTAACAGTTTACAGTTTTATCACACACACAACTCAATGAACACACTCTAGATCAGTTTACACATTCTCAATAAAACTCGAATATTCAACAGTCACAACTTACAGAAAAACACTCACAAGATCAGAAAACACTTGTTCAAGTTCCAATAATAAATGTGCAATGCCATGAGATGCAATGTCAAATATAGTGATTGCATGTTCTTTCTACGATACACACCCCTGTCTCTCAGTCCGGGACCCATGGGGAACATATCTGTCGTCATGCATCTGTCGCGGCTTCATGAACATCGACCCTCGATAATAGTAACCATCGCGGCCGCATCGTCTCTCAAAATATAATATCCATCGCGGCGCGCGATACGACCCTCTAAGATACATCCTTATCCCACAACTCATGTCTCGATACACTGCAATTGACATGCTCAAATGAAAAGAGGAGACGCCATTGATGCCAAGCAACATTTACCACAGGAATACGACACCACAATAACACCAATGTCTCCAAATAATTCTCATCCCACCGTCTGATAGCGATACGGTGCTCTTGATATTACTCTCCCCCCTCCTCATCCCCTCTCTCCCTTTCCCTCCTGCTTACAAGTGTTTCGAAATCACTTGCCTTAATCATCAAGATTACTCCAACACTTGATCCTTCCCCCTTTTCGTTGAACTCCCAACTCAAACAATCTATTCAAATAAATGATCATAATTAGATTTCAAAAATTAACACACCCTATTATTCCCTAGGGTTAACTTCCAAGATGAACGTCTGCCACCAGGACATAACAGAAATTTATTAAAACTATTTTACTCATATCAAATATGGGGGAGGGGGTCCCAAATTCATAACACGTACAAACATTATATGATCAAATTGTTTGACCATAGCATTGAACATACAGAGTTACGCATGGGTGATTTCCAGATCATAGCTTTAACCCATTTAATAGGATTTATAATAATTTTATATTAAAAAAATAGCAGAAGTACGATGAAACGAATTTGCCATGATTTTCTCAAAAATATAGAAATAAATCTACATCTCTTAGGTAAATAGAATTATTTAAATACAAATTACATATTAAAGTACTCCACAAGATCCCTATAGTGTCTAGCTCTACAACCAAATCCAACATTGTCATCCAACATGCTTAAAGTATGAATGGCATAAAAGCAACCACAATCATCTACATAAATTAATATAATCATATAACATATATTGCATATAACAATATGTCCTTACTTCATGATAAAATAATAAATTTAACATGTAACCTAGAAATTGAAACTAGTGGCGAAAATAATGTAGCAGCATAATAGAAAGGTGAAATTAGCTACTGCCAAACCCTTTGGCCGCCTCTAGCCTTCGACCTTTTATCTTTTTCTTATTTCGTGCTTTTTTTAATAATTTAAGTGTACTAAAAATGATAGTTTTTACCCACATATTTTATTAAATATAGTCTAAATAAATGGTTAGGGTCTTAATAAATTATCACTTTACCCCATAAACTATTGATTAATTAACTTAAGTTAAATAAATATTCAAAATTCTAAAGAGGAGCTTTTGGGTCATTACATACAATGTCCATCCAAATCCATGTTCAAGTGCTATTATTTGAGGAATCAAACAATTTTTTTAAAAAAATATTTTGATTAATTCTCTAGGTTAATTTGTAGCACTTCTTGTGTATATATTATTACTTTAAAATGTTGAAGAATTTTTGCTCGAATTCCTAGTCAAACTGATATGTTTTAATAATTGTACTCCATACCTTTTCATGTAATTTATGATAAAGAAAGTACATATTATAAGTAAAATATTCAAATACAAGTACAAGTTTTTGACTCTCTGTTTATGTCAAATAAGTAGACAAAACTATAATTTAATTCATTGTACAGATAAATGCGTGTGAAAATAATTGATGGAACTTCGTATAATGCTTAGTTTTTAGGCCTGATTACCAAGTGTAATACATCATAGGTCATAATGTCAAGGGGGGTCAATTAAACAATATAATTTTATTCCGGGGTATAACGAGGAAAAGTGGTTGGGGATAGAAAAGCGTGACAAATTGAAAAATTCAAAAAAGACGAATCCAAAAATTTCACTCGTAAGGATATTGCTATGAATAAAATTCCTGGCATGCTCATTGTTACTCCACTATCACCTCCTCCTCCTCCAGTTGTTTTTGCTTGCTACAAGTAAATAGGGGAGAATGTAGAAATCAATCTCTCCATTGTAAATGTTATACTATTGGTTGATTATGATCATATTTCGAAGAATACATCAATCAATTAAAACTGGGAGGGGAAGAGGTAGACAAGTAGGAAGAGGAAAAGTGTGTGATTCGGAACTTTAATCACAGAAAAACAAGTGTGTAGGTATTACTATGGAAGAATTGAATCCTCATTCCTCCTTGATTATGAGAACACCCCACAGGAGAATGAGGAGTAAGGGATTGTGATTAATAAGAGCATGTCATAATATAATTAATATGAATGGTCCTTAGGAGCTAATTTTTTGATTTTTTATTATCAAGCTCATTTATTCTCTTCTTTTTAATTTGAATATGTCTCATTTACATTTGGTGATCTGCATTAAAATTAATCATTATAAGGAACTGTTGTCCAGTTCGTTTATATTTGTGTTAAATTATAAGGCTTGAAAGTATGAATTTGGATATAAAATTTTTAAATTTATAAAAATAAAATGTGTATAGATTTAAAGACTACACAAAAAGTACTCCAGGAAACTTTGCTAATGAATCAACATTTGTTTCGTAAAATATTGTTGGACACCAAAAAGATTAACACTTAACATAAAATAGAGCGGAGGTAGTATAAACAATATACCCATAACTGATAATCTACTATTTTTCTTGTAGACATTCAAATCCTGTTTACATAAAAAAATAAAAGATAGATCAACCTCTACCATCGTCGTGACATAAATACTCTTTTCAAGGCCATAAGAAACTAGTTGTGTCTTTGTACTACTTCTTTCCATATTATGTTTTTAATTAGCTCAGGTACAAATCGTTTAAATTTTTAAAAATAAAAATATATTTTTAAAAATTACACGAAAAATATTGCTTGTCAATATATCGAATGATTTAAAAAGTTTAATTTTTTTGAGAGAAAACTATAGTCAAAAGAAAATATTATTTCACTCCCCAAATAGTTACTCCTCCACATTAAAAAGAGACAAAAGAAGTATATAAATTTATTCGTTCCAACTTATGAATACGATTTTTATGTTTTTTCAATAAAACTTACTTTGTGGAAGCGATTATATAATATATATAATATATATATAAGAGATCCCTCACCTGGTTGACGTAGCGCAACCACAAATAAGAATTCTCCTTTATTTTTGATTTATTTCCTAATTACCTACCCCTCTCCTCCCCTCCCCTTCCTCCTAAAAAGCCCCATCAATTCATGTGCTTATCGATCCTTTCAAACCGAGGGGAGGGAGGTGGGGAGGGAGAGTGGGAGGGGTCAGGGGGAGGTGTAGGTGGTGTTTGGTTAAATGGGGAGATGGAGGCGGGGGGGGGTTTGGGGTGTTGGAGGTTGTGGAGGGGGTCGGAGGGGGGAGATGGGGGGGAGGCGTGGGGGGGGAGGGGGGGTGGAGGGGGATGGCAGGAGGTTGTAGGTGGGTGGGGGGGATTGAACCCATTTTTCTTTTTTTCACAATTTTTGTATTACGCCCGGGCTCCTTAGCTACGTTTTCTCCTATATTATGTGTTACAGACTTTCCCTCCTCCAAAATCCTACTGGCCCTTTCTTCTCCCTATTCCAGAATTGTGCTTTGGACATATGTAGGTTTCCTTTTGTTCTTCCTTTCAGGGATTTTTCTGATTTAGTACATGTTTGCTTAGTTCTTTGTGTGATTTAATATATGGATTTGTTTCTTATTAACGATGTTCCCATCTTCTTTCAAATTTCCTTACTTCTTTGTGTAATTTAATAGTCAATTTTGTTCCTTTTCTTGATGAATATATTGAAGTTATTACTTTCTTTTGGTTGTTTACCCTCTGACTTTGCTCGAGATGTTAACAAAAAAACTGGAAAGCCCATGTTGAATTCGTTCAGTGATCCTATTAATTGGATGGAATAAACATCTCTTGCAGCATAGCTTGAGATAATTGCAACTTGTACATTGGAAGCACCAGAAAAGGGGTGCTGAGATCTGGTTTGGGCTCAATTATTGTGGATCCGCAGACCTATTGTTTCCAAGTAATATCTTGGTACCCATTTCTTATTAGATAGTTTCGGGAATTTTTGAAGGAAACACAAACGGTTCAAGTGAAGGAGGTGATTCCATCATCACACACCAATGGTCCTTTTCCGAGTTCAAGTCTGAGGACGAAATTTTATCTCAATTTCGACATTTTAATTTTTTCTCACTGATCGGTCAATGTAATGAAAATAATGTGATGATCATCATTTATGAGTCTTAAAAATCATATGTATGTATATGGTCTTCCAAATTTTAATTGGGCACGAAGTTTTAGGTTCAGCAAAAGTACTTCACTTTCTTCATACCGGTTCTCAGGAGGAATCTATTCATTTTGATGTCGAATGTTAATACTGCAAGGAAAGGATGCTTCAGATACTTCGATCAAGAGTCTCTGTGGCAAAAACTAATTGAGAAATCTGATTTCTATTCCTATGGATTTGTAATATTTGTAGTCTTTTGTGAAAGGGCCAGTTATCAATCCCTTTATTCTCTAGGAATTGATCAATTTGATTGATTGTGTGGTGAAATTTTAGAGACCAAACAATCAGGAACAATCACTGATCCAAGGATTGTATGTGAGATAGCACTAGAGTCCTGAATAATGTTTTTAAAGAATGTTGAGAAATGCAAGGCTGAATATGGTGCATATCGACCGACTGTAGAATTTTTTTGTGGAACTTGGAATATGCATCAAAATTTAAACGAAAGGATAAAAAACAGCTCCAGAGATCAGTTGGGTAACAACAGTGTCTTGAGTACAAAATACAACATGGAGATTATGGTATATCTTGATGGTGTTTCAATAAGCAAAGTACTTTGCCTAATGGTGAAATCTGAAAACAAAGACTCCTATGACATCTGTTAAGACAAAATGCAGGTCCGTCTAATAAACTCTTTTCTTAGATTTTGTGTTGTAACAGATACATGCATTGATCCTATTGATTATGAACATCGATTGTACTATATATTATTTAATATCATGAAGTTGTTTTTACATAATTCTTCACCAGCCATTTTGTTGCATGATAGAGCAATTCAAACGTTTGTAATCGAGAAAACTGATAACTGGTTAATTGAAGTGTTGTGTCTCTATTCATCATAAAAAATTCACAATTTGAAGTTATTATGGTATTGCTTTTTCATTTTATTCAGTTTATGATGTTCCTCAACTGTACTTGCACAAAATACTCCCAGATCCAGTGGATTTTTTTGTTAGTTTATGTTGTTAATCCATGCTTTATGTTTCATTTTCATTTCTTTTGTGTTGTTTTGATAACCTTTAGGGATAGCTATCCGATATCAAATTCTTAGCATTTTCCCGAAAGATAGTTTCAATCTTGATTTCGGTATGGTATACATGGTTGTTTTTTTACCAAGATTTATATGTCTCCTTGGGCTGTAGAATATTTTGTGAGGTTAAAATTGTGCTTCATGTCAAGTAAATATTTCTAATTGATCACATTTTATAACTTCTACTTGTTTTCTATCTTTGGTTTTCTCGCAAGTGAAATAACATAATACTTGGAAGATCCAAAATTTTAAATTAAGAAATAGACTTGTAAAGATTTAGCTCGAATTCGTATTGCAGTTTTATAACTGTTCTATAATTTCAGGGAAATGAGTAACAACTATTTAGGGCCTATAGGTTGTGACTTATTTGGAAACTATGTTTTACAAATTTCAAATAACTAGTCATATCTCTTGGCATAAGCATAGATTCCAATAGATATTGAAGAATGAGGTGATTACTGAAAGAACATTTGTGCTCTAATTATCAATAAATATTGTCATTCATTTTTTTGTTTCATCTAGTATTAAGGTCCGGAATGTCCGGCTAATTTAAATAAACCAATAGTGATGATTTTAGGAAATACTCACGTATTACATGAAGTTCTAGGGAACAAGCAGAGTGTAAAACGTGAACTTTTATATTTAATATGTGATTTGTCAAAATTATGGCTTAGAATATAGTGTTGTGAACAATTCCATTCAGTTGTCACGTACTGCTTGGTTGATAATTGTATTAATTATTTGTACCGGCATACAATAACTACAACAATAAATATGGTTCATTTCAAAATAATTTGGGGTAGGTGATATGAAACCTAAACAATAGTAATAACTATGAGAAAATGAAGAAAAACATTTATGATACTATAACTAGGAAAATGAAGAAAAACATTTATGATACTAACAATTTTAGGGTCATTTTAAATATATTCATGATACGACATAATATTTTTTTAAAAAAGATTGATGGAGGTTTATAAGAAAGGAGCCGAAGGTTCTCCATTTGAATTAAGTTAATCTTGTATGGACCAGATGATCCACTATACTAGAGAGAGTTGTTGTTCAAGGGTTTTTGGTCTCTTGTTTAACGTCTGTTGTTCTTTATAATTTCTTGGAGTTAAGAAGCATTAATTCTGACCAACTATTTAAATGGAGATTTTCTTATATTTCTTTCTTATAATTAAAATCCGTCTACGACTCACAATTTTTGTACAATAAAAATGGAAATTAAAACAATTCATTACATTAAGATGGTGTATGTATAAAATATAGCAGCTCGAGGCACGCCTACTTAGCGCCACCACATGCAAAAATAAAAGATGTGAATTTTATGAAAAATTGTACTAACTTTTATGAAGAGTTGTGGCTTTTATGAAGAGTTGCAATTTTTATGATAACTTGTGACTTTTATGAAAAGTTTATACTTTTATTAAAGTTGCGTTTCAATGAAGAGTTGCAACTTTTTACGAAAGTTTTGGGATTTGATGAAAGATAGTGGACCTTTCAAATGGCCCCCCCTCCCCCCCCCCTGCACTTTTAAAATAGTTGTTACTTTTTTCGGTATGGATACTTATTATATTTGTTCATCTAAAACCACTTGTTTGTCTATAAATAGAGGAATTCCCTCTCATTTAAAAATATCAAAACTTCTTCTTCTTCTTCACAAATAATTATTTAGGTACTTTACTCATGTTGAATGAATCACTCGCCCATTTTTTATGTTACAAATTTGGTTATGTATTTTTACCATCATTAATTTATGCTTATTTTATTATGAATAAATGTTAAAATGCAATAATTTTCATTTTCCTTTACATTATTAATGTTTATTACTACATAATTTTGTATGTAACATAATATTGGATTTAAGTTGTAATGACTGATAGATTTTAAGTATTAAATTCTCGCGTTTTTTACTAGTATATATATATATATAGTTCAATGCACTTTGGCTGCTGTATCGAGGGTCGGCAAAGGCTTTTGCAGCTATTTGGAGAAAAGCTGGTAAATTCAAGCTCTTTTGCCGATAAAACTCATTAGATTTAGTGACAATTAGTTGCAGACGATTAAAAGTCTTCAAAATCCAATCCCAGAGCGTTTAGTTTTCTCATTGTAGTATCCATTTATATAGAAATTAAACCAGTAACTGGTCGCTAAAACCACTTTGTTTCTGCTGCAATTGTTTGTGGCAATTAAGATGGTTGTTAAATCCAATAAAAATAGTAGTTGTACTTTTGTAGTGTCCATTTTTATAGCCGGTATATCCTACTAATTTGCTGCTAAAGCGCACTAGTTCGATTGGCAATAAAGATAATTTTGAAACAAAATTTACACGACAATCATGTTCATGTAGCGTCCATTTTGAGAGCTTGTTATTCGATAAAAATTTCACTAAAAGTTCATATCTTTAACGACAATAGTTTAGTGATAATTATAAAGGCTAGAATATCCTTTTGAACCATCTTAATTTCCCCCATTTAGTGTCTAATATTTTTGTCTAGAAAAATCACTTAGTTTGATGCTAAAATTCACAAACTTTAAGGACCAATTTTGTTGGATTTTTCGGTATAATTCGTAGAACATAATAAATGTCATCAAAATTAAACAAAACAAATTATTAATCAAAACAATAGTATCAGAACTTTAAAACTAAATTTATATTAACGAAAAAGTATCATTATATAAAAAATCCAATAAAATAGTGTCTTCAACGAATTTCCACAATGGTTCGCCATATTGTGGTGTAATATAGGCATTATTTTTTAAAATCATACTGCATGACCAGAAATAATAAAATAAATGTGTCAAAAGATGACTCAATTAATACAAACATCACGAGATCAAACAAGTTCTTATAATATATGTTCAAATACCAACGACCCTAGTACGAAAACGAAACTTCAGTATGAAGACAGTCACAACCTAGACAAGAAACAAAGAAAAAGCAGCATATTCATAGCTTGAGCAACAAACCATGAAACAACGGAAACACATTAACAACTTAGCAGACTGGATGTACACTACATGTACATACACACACATACATTAATTTATGTCTAAAACCTTTTATTCAATAGGTACATAGCACCGATAAAATTTACATCAATATTGAACACTCAAAAGCTATTTAAGATATTAAAAAAAATCAAACCAATACAAAAAGGTTGCAAGCTAGAGAATGATACCAACGTAAAGTACACACATAGGAGCAGAAAATCAGTGCAAAAAGTAGCTTTAGTAATTAGACCACTATTATGAAACTATACCAACAAAGCCTATAGTTAAAAGTAACTACACTTCCCGGCAGCAACGCCATTTTGAAGCTTCAATACGTGTATCTTTTATATTTCTGGATCAACGATACTGACCTATAGTTTGAGTGTCTAGAATCCAAACTAGTAAAGTAACCCAACCAAGGGTCGGAGTCGCATCCAAAGGGAGTGATAGTGAAAGTAGTAGTTACTTATAATTCAGTTCTAAAAGTGATAAGTCATGAAATTTTCTAGTTATACAAAAATTGGATTCAATTTGTGACACCTAAGTGTCAAATATCAAGAAAAAAGTGTTTTTGTCACAAGTAGTAGAACACCAAAAATAAGGGACAAAACAGTATTTGAGAGAGTTCTTTGGGTGTGACCGCAATCTATATTGAACACAACTCATATGGGTATGATTTTTGATATGAATATGCAAGACAATGGGACTCGGCTCAGCTTAGGTTAAGAATTCCCCCTCGAGAAACTTACTCCTCCATATCAAAGTGGTTTATATAGATTAAACCTTAAAAATG
Organism: Solanum habrochaites; assembly: GCA_027704765.1. NCBI lineage: Eukaryota > Viridiplantae > Streptophyta > Magnoliopsida > Solanales > Solanaceae > Solanum > Solanum habrochaites. The sequence continues at coordinate 30,862,524 of JAKWJA010002489.1, read as the reverse complement.
CAAACGAAGGGTAATATGGAAAGACCACAATCAACATAGGAAGAAAGAAATTCATACTCACGATTCCTAAACATCTCCTCAATCTGAGAGAAAACTTAAGATCATGTTTTCTAAAAAAATATTAAGTTATGTTGTTTACTCTCAAGATTTTCTTCTAAACATAAAAGAGTTCAGGTTTATAGACTTTATTTTTAGTGCTGGTGGATTCATTCGTTATCTTTAGTCGTGAATCACCGAGCGATTCAACAACTCGCCCTTTGTGTGGTTCGTCACCGTTTGTGGCTTGCCTTAATATCCATGCATGCGGTATCATTGGGCAGAATAACTCTACCTCGCGGAATTATTCGGTTAAGCGTCAACTACTTCTTTTTTCACCTTTTGATCCACCTTCTTCATGGCTCACATGTTGTAATAGAAAATGGAAATTTGTTATGCAACGTATCGCCAAGTGTGCTTTGTGATGCATACTTTGAATCTATAGCTCTTTTCATCCGTTTTGCGCCGAAGTGTTCATGCTCCTTCCAAATCCCTAAATACCTTAAACTAAGAAATTTTTTATCAGATATTTAGATAAAATACACAATTGAGGACACTAAGTGCATTAAATAAGGCCCTAGATAGATGAGTCCAATTTGAGAACTCATCAAACCCAAACCAAGACATTTAGCATGCCAAAACGTGGTACCCAATGCCATATTTATGTTGAAACATGATAATCTGATCCCTGTTACTTAGGATGGAACGTGGAAATCCGATCCCATATTTATGTTTGAACATGGCAATGCGATCCTAAATAGTTATGTTGGAACATGGCAATCCGATCCTTTAACACTCCACAATCACAAATGCAAGTACACTCTCAAGTTATCCAATAAGAAAGTGATTCATGCATATAGCATTCATCTATCTCATTTGCAACAAGTGTGATTAATAGTGCAATATTCATATACATACAAGTATCGTACTTAAGCATGAACATACATACACTACACAAACCTAGAATCACAACCATCACCTACGCTCAAATCAAAGTTTGAATCGCAAGTAGATTGATTCGCATTTCCGTATTCTTCCTCTGTTCTAGGTCTAGAAATAATTTAAATATGCAAAAGGACAACACCAATATTCAATTTACGCGATTTAATCAATAATATCAACCCCAGGACAACCGTTGATCTCATGTATCCAAACAAGTTCTTTTCCCACCATAGTTTCCAATTCAAAACCTTCCCCCATTTTTAATATCACAAGAAAATAGATTCCAAGGATCGAAAAATGGATTCGGAAGGTGAAAAACTTAGTTTAAGCCTCAAAAATAGTGAAAAACTGTTAAGAAGTCGTATGGGGTCGTTCCTTAGCTCTCAAAGTCAAAAAGTGTAGAGTAAATATGTTTTAGGGTTTATTTACGACATTAAGTTGCATATGACCTGCCACAACGACACCTATTCCGATATGCGGCCCTGCAAGAGACACCAAATTCTGCATCAAAGTTGCTTGGATGAAACAGTGAGCCGTTTATTAATTCCAAGACCACAATTCCACAACACACCTCTAACCAATGAAACGAAGAAAATACCATTTACGCTAAGATCGATTCTGGGAGTTCTACTCACCCCAATTAAATTTTATAAAGTTTAACGCTATCTAACTACTCATAGTACTAGATTTCTACTACTTTCCCTACAACCTTAATGACTCGGTTTTTTCAACTCTAAGAAAAAAGTTGAATCTGGCCTGATCTTTTCCCATTGTGTTCCCCTAAATGACGAATCAGTCGTTACAAAATGTAATATTACCATGGGGGCTGAAAATGACATTATAATTGTTACAATATTATTCCTATAGGTAAGGTTGCTTCCGCTAGACCCTTGATTTAAGTACAAAGTGAACCCGTCTTAATAGATGCAAAAATATCTATACATTTCGACTTTCCACTTGTAACAGTTATTATATGAAACTCAATTGAAACATTAGTAGCTAATAAGTGATTGATTTTGCTGAGGTGGTATTTAACATTTGATGTTGAATGGGTTTAGGGGTAATGTCCCATGTTTGGAGAATATCATATAGCATAGATAACTTAAATAAAAAAGAAAGAAACTCACAATATATACGGATATCACTTATAAGAATTTTACATTAGACCGATCACCTTTGTTTGACATTTATTATTAGAACGAAATTTTAAAAAAAATAAAGGTTCTAAAAACATTAACTAAATTTCTAATACTTGTATTAGATAGTATGCTTGGTCTTTTTCGCTTATATCATTCAATTCTCTAAGAAAGTAGAACAAAAACAGTCAGATAAGGATCATGATACTTCAAATTGGAATCGCTGAAATTTACTTCCTCGAAAAGAAGTAATAGCGGTCACATCAAGTAAGAACCAAACTACTGAGGTTGGGATCGTTCACCACGAGCAAAATGGTTTTGAACTTCAGACTTTATTCTGATTATTACGTCTATTAGTAAATTTTTCCCGAAAACAAAATAACGAAGGAGGTTTTATTATTAAATCATTAGCTAATTAAAGTCACACAAAGCGACATGTTCAAGTATTCGAGTTAACAAATAATATGAGTAGTAGGGAGTGTGTTTCCCACGTGCTCCTATCCCTTTTTCGGTAATTCTAGCTATATAGCAATCCTTTCCCTAGTATCTTTACAATGAACGTGATAAGTTAGGTTATCTCTCAATCCGTTGTCCTGCATCTAGATATTTCCTCCGCATCGTGGTCTGCTACTAATGTTTGCTTACTAGACCTTATCTGACCTCATATTAACCTCATATTCGGTATTTGACTAGTTGTTACTTACTTCGTACTAACAAACACTAACTATTGATAGTATAGCCTAAATCTATGTTGAATACTTTTGCCTATTATCTACCCTCCTTGGTCCGGCAAGTAGAAATAAGTTAATTCTAACGTTGGTCATCCTTTAAAAGACTTCTAGCAAAAAATTAGGCAATATACGCCAGAATCTATCTAAACTTTATTTTAGCTAGATTTTAACCCAACCATTGTTTTACCTTACCCATACATTCCCACGACCCATTTCGGAGTGTAGTTACACATGTAATAAGCACAAAATTCATATGATCATATAAGAATTCATCCCCTTCCTTTTATGAGATTAAAAAAAAATCTAGAATTCACTTGAATAATTTCACTGTAACACACCCTAAATTAATCAGATCATACTTAAGGTGTAAAAGAATGCGTGTGGTAACCAAGGTTCACACAGATTGATAGACAGTAGAACCAGACTCAAAAACCCTTACACGACCAAAGCCACTAACTTGGGGAGTTATTGCTTTGGAAGGTTGGAACAAACCAAACAGAGCCTCTCGAACAAGATTTATTGGAATGGAGTTCTTTTCGGACTTAAAGAGAAATCTAAGCTTGATGACGCCAAGGGTAATGGTATTTTCCAGCAAGGGTAATATTTTTAATTACCATGGAATTAATTAATAAAATTTTTATTCAAAGAATCAATTCTGGTTGGTCGACCTGAATTGACCTTTTTTCGAAAACTGGTAATTACTAACGCGGTTTTCGAGCCGCAGTGGAAGCAATGATTGTTGATATTTATCCATTAAATATGTTTTTTGTAAGAGAAAATGGTCCTTTCACTTAAATTAAATAACTCAGATTTTGTTGTTAGGAGATTTCCCTAAATTGCTAAGGCATCCTCTAAGCCTACACACTTCCACACGGTCACCTCTCCTCGACGTCTATCACCACTCCACGCTCAACAAAACTCTCTTTCACGTTTTTTATTCTCTGCCAAATTAAGTGAAAACTTAAAATACAATCAAGATTTCTTCCACTTGAAGAGGAAACTCACTGAAATTTTAAGAACAAAAGTAACCAAAACGTTAAGGCAAAGAAGTTTTGTGGTCGTCTAGTGTTGTGGACCGTTGATGAAGCCTTGGACTATTTGGAGAGGGTTTTTGGAAGCAAACTTCACGTTTGAAAAAACAGATTAAGGAGTATGGGTTTCCATCTCTGCTCCCTTTCCCAGAGACCCCTTAATATTCAAGATGATCATTCCGAAACTATGGGGATGAAATGTTGTTTTCGTGATATTTATGTTTAGTATGCATGTTCGAATTGTATGAGAATTATAGGTTTGTTCAATCATGTGAAAGGTGATGTGTATGATCCATGTGTTGGCGTGAATTAGTCACTGTTTTGGGATTATGAACGCTTTAAATTCTATATTGGATGTGTTTAACGTTCTACAACAATGTTAATATGGTGTGTGCAGTACATATTTTGAGGGGAAATGCGTGACTCTTAACCCCTAAACTACACGTAACTACCACTAATGCTTTGTTGAAATGCCCTAAAAAACTACTTGAAATTGTTTGATGATGGAAGCCTAAAAATTTTAAATAAATTTCCCTTTAGTGTATTAAATTTCCTTCAATAAGGGGGTTGAAATATGGGAAATTTACGAATCATTTAAAGAGGTGAGGCCATAAGGATTCGACCTGTGACCTCACTCTTTAGTCTACTTGGTTTCGCGAGAAAGGAAAACGAAATGGGGCAGGCTGAAGGGATCGAACCCTGTTCTACTGGTTTGAAGAAAGGATAGATGATTTAATTTAATTAAATGGAGAGCTGTGATCGAACCACGACCTCCAGTAGGATGAAAGAAGAGAATTAAGAAAAGAACGTGTGAGATTTGGGAATCGAACACGACCTCATGATATGAAGGAGAGGACAAATTAATTAGAAAAATAAGGTGCGGCAATGGATGTCATGTAAAATAAAAAGTTTCTAGGGGTTCGAACCCCAATCCTTCGGCCAATGTAAGAGGAAAACCAAGGTTAGAAATTAAGAAATCTTATTATTGTTGGGGTATAATCTAAGTTCCAAGATCATGGAGTATACAATAATAAACTAAAAGGTAAGTGTTATCCAATAGATTCGAGGTGGGTTCCTTATCCAAACTTCCTCGTTTTGATACATAAGTCATACGGGAACCAATATCAAGAATATGCCACCTAAATTAGATCAAATCAAGATCTTGAGCATATATAAAGGATCACATAAATTTTGTACTACATTCTTAGGCATGTATGAATCACAATAAACGCACTATGAATAAAGCCCCCCATGGCTTGATATATACACATAATCTAACCTACGTTCCCCAGTAGCGTAACCTGAGATGTATGTAATTAAATGATGACATGACCATGAAATGATGAAACCCTCCGAATGGCTAAGTAATTGTGTGAAACAACTAATGGCAAAGTGTGCATTGGCATATCCTGAATGAAACTCATTTAATAAGAGGTGAGTAACTAGAAAAGCAAAGTGCTAATGATACATTATGTGGTGACAACATGAATATGAGGCTATTGTAAATGATGAGAGCAATCTAAATGACCTAATTAAATGTTTACCAAACGTACTCTAACTCCCCTAATGAGAGTATAAGATAAATGCATAGACCATCTCTATAACCTCTATTTAGAGTTATTGAGCGTAACACACTCAATACATTATGAGATGTTAAATCTCTAATCAGCATGATGTCCTCCTACTAGAAAATCCATCATCCACACCATGAGATAAATGTAATGGAACTTTATACTGAGCACCGATGAGACGCTATCAGCCTAAAGGCCTTCGTTTGGGAAGGTCAAGGTTCACGTAACTCTCATTAGAGAGATACTGTCCGCTTTCCGGTTATGGTTCTCCTTATATTACTAGTCTTTTCGCACCTATGAACCATATAGGATTTGGAGGGGTTCATTCCCATTAACGCTAGCGATGTTTGCATCAACTTTGGCCGTGGATACACCCTCTTTCTTGTGGGGATACAGTGATAATCCATATGCTCACATGATCTAGGTCTGTTAAAGTAAAGGTTCCCAATGAATAATGAACCAGCGCTCAATGATGCACATACTGAATTGTAAATGATACAAAAGGTAGTTTGGATTGGATATAAAAAAGTGAGTTAGATTCAGTACGGACATAAGGTCCTTCTTGCTCATTGCACATGAACCTAATGAAATTCTTTCAACTACATCCTAGGTATAGTTTGGTGTTTACACTGCCTATGAATAATACAATAGGATACTTTTGAATGAATGAAGCAGACTTGTGTTTGGGATGGTCTTTTTATGTTCATTCCATGATTTCCGAGGTATCATGACAATGAATAATATTTTTAAAGATTTATGTGCTACATGCAAAGGGTGTGTAAGCTATATGATTTTGCTACTTGTAAATGTTATGTTGTCGTGTGCAGAATGTGAGAAGTATGATTAGTTATTCTCATGGTGTAACTTCCTATTCTAAATCAGGAAAGCTCACTGATTCTCGTATCCAAATTTGGAAGCACATTATACTTTCTAATCCATTTTTGAACACTTTCCAATCTCAATTTTTGCAAGTCCACTGACTTGACTTTCAAAATCTTTTTGATTGGTAATATCTATTCTTTCTAATAGCCTGTCCGTGTGTGTGCTTCATTTCCATATTAAGACAATTTTGTACTAACCCTATACATCTCTACTATTTTAGGTGTGGCAAGGTGCACGATAGAGCGACAGGATTGGTTCTATTTTTGTAATTAATAACCTTCTAAGAATTGAACTATTTTCTTTCAGTTGGCTTATCCTCTATAGTTAGAATGGTTGATGGTGAACAATTACTATAATCAGATGTTTTTTTATAGTGTAATTAAGACCAAGAAGTTTCAAATTTTCCTTCTAAATTTTACCTATTTATGTAAGAATGACGGAAGTAGGCTGTCTATGACTTTGAGAGGTCAACACGCCGGTCTCGTCTAGGGTCTATATTTTGGTCGTGACATCACAAATACCATAATCGATTCCGGAAGAGTATATCAAAATCCGCAAGTTAAAATTTCATACTTAAACAATATGAACTGAAAATATCAAAGGTCGAAACTCCCAAAAAACAAGGTTTTTTTGAACTATTTATAATAAATTAAAACCTAATAAAAGATGAAAATATATTTAAAGAAAAATATGCAAAAAACGCGTCTGAGTCGACGACCTTCGTGACGGACCGTTGTGACTACGACATATCGTCGTGGCATCCGTCGTTCCATACTTAGCACAAATCTCTGTTGATTTCTTAATCAACTCTCTTTTACCTTTGATGGACAGGTGTGACGAAATGTTTGAAGCACGACGGTCTGTCCAGGGGCTTCATTCCACGACACTTAGAATATTCTGTAGTTGGGTACTTGTCACGACCCAAAACCAAGCCGCGACTGGCACCCACATTTACCCTCCTATGTGAGCGAACCAACCAATCTAAACCTTATCATTTCAATTACTATTAACATAAACAATGCGGAAGACTTAAACTCAATAAATAAAGACAATCATAACTTCGCAATTCAACTTCTTTAATTCCCAAAATCGGGAATCAATCACCAACAACACTATGACAAATTACTAAACTAAGAGTATCTAAGACGCTAAACAAATACCAGCTAAGTCGATGGCCGACTCTTCAAGCATCAAGACAGAGGAATGAGATCCAGTCCAAGCTATAAGGTAAAAAAAACTTAGCTCACCCTGAGATCCGGTGTGACGAAGACGTCTTTTGAACTACTGTTTGTCGAAGATGACGCACGTTTGCTGCATAACGCACGATATCCAAAAGTAAAACATAAATAGGGGTCAGTACAACCCCAAGTCCTGAGTAAGGTTCACGGCCACTCAAAATAGAAAACAATATATACCAGTCATATCCTAAACTCAACTATCTCAACAGTAACAACACAAGTCTATCTATTACATTACCACAAAAACGTACACAATTCCCACACTTGAGGACTCAGCTCAATACATCTCATTTGGGATTCATGTTCATTAGATTCAATATATTATCATCTTTCAAGATTCATTATATTTATTCCCCTCGTGTCGGTACTGAACTCCGCTCCTCATAGACTATCCTTTGTGTGGAACGGACCTCCGAGTCCTCATTCTATCCTGGTACCGGAACTTGGCCGACCCGATCATATACTATCCTGGGTGTCGGAACGTGACACTCCAGCCTCATAATACTATCCTGGTACCGGAACTGGCACCCGATCCATATTCTATCCTGGGTCGGACTTGACACTCCATCTCATTCTAATCCTGGTACCTGAACTTGGCACCCGCTCCTCTATTTCTATCCTGGTAACCTGAAACGTGCACACCAGGCAACCCGATCCCCTAATTCATCAATCCTTCTTTCACCAGGCAAACATTCAATCTCATTAATAATTATCAGCCTTCTTTTACACCAAGCATCCTCATCCTCATTATGATACTTTATTCAAGCCTTTCTTTTATACCAGGCATCATCATTAACATTGAATCGGGTTTCTTTCAAGTTGGGATTCAAAAGCTTCTCATGCCTTGTTTTAATTTCCCAACTTACATAATCCATTTCATGCAAGCATCAATTAAGCATAAGAGGATTTACATACTATCATAACATATCATTCACTATTAAGATTTACTACGAATAATCGTAAGAGTACCAAACCTTACCTTCCACCGAAATTAGTGATCAGCAAGCAATTCCAAGCTTTGTTTTTCTCTTCCGTTTCTCCTCTTCTCGTTCGACTTTCTCTCTCCTCTCTGTTCTTTCTATTGTTCTTTATTTCAAACCCTCTTTCTTTACCCTAATTATTATATAATTAAGTTTTAAAATATGGCACTAATATCCACGATTCCTAAGGTTACCTCTTTTAAAACCCCCAAGTAATTAGACTTATTAACATTAACCCCTATACTTTATAATTAAAGCAGGAATAGTCAAAAATTTCCCTTAAAACGTATAGAGAAATCCACCCACTGGGATTGCGTAGCCGTGCCGGGCCTTCGCGCCTGGACGGTCCATCCTGTTGTTTCGTCGCTGCTACAAGAGACTCTTTTAGTGTATTGGCCTGTGACGGGCCGTTCTAGCCTGCGACGGTCCCTCTGCCACTCCGTCACGACGTTCCAGAGTCGATTTTCAGTACCCAATGTCAGTGCAGATTCTAAGTTTTTGAAACGACACCTCCACGACGGATCCTTCTTGCCGTGACGGTCCGTCGTGGCCCTCCCTTCACCCTCTGTAGTTTTTCCAGAATAAAATCTATTGCTCAAAACGACTAAACAGGTCGTTACAGTACTGGGACTACTCTCTATTATCCTTGACAACAGTGCATGACAGACCGTCGTGGCTATGACGATCTGTCGTGAGCTTCCGTAGTCCTACACTTGGTAAGAATTCCCCAACTTCCTTCAGCAACCATTATATTCTCATGACTGTCGTGCGGTCCGTAGGTGGTCACTTCTGCAATTTGAGCTCATAATCTCCGCATTCTCCTTTGGACAGATTTCCTGGAAATAAATAGAAAACTACATAAAAAATAATACAAAAAGGCTTTTGTTACGACCTTAACTTGTTTTATTAAGTACATGTTATTTGTCATCAACATAGGAATAAAAAGAACTCTAATCATCATGCACATTTAGAGGAATAATCTATGGTTGCATTTGAGGCTAACCCAGAATTTAAAGGTTTTTTGGTGCACCAATATAAACATAGCTCAAATATAAGGTCTAAGATAAACATAAAATAAAAATAGGCTTAAGTGGGACTTTTAGAACCCTGGTCTAGAGGATGATATTTCTACCTTCTACCAATTGCACAAGAGCACATTTATGATTTTTATGGGTGCACTATTAACTGTATCTTAGTCTCTACCAGTTTTTCAAAATAGATATACATATATACATATGATTTTGTTGGAATTACCGGTGCAACGTGACCGCCACGTAACGTGTTAGGGTCCGCACCCGGTTGGCTATAGAAGAGTTTTTGTGTGCTTCTATATAACCTATAATACATACGGAAGTAAAATACTAATTTCATTCACTATCCAACTCGGGTACAAATTCTTCCTTCAAACCTATTTTTTAATATTACATATTTTGAAAATCTTGTATCGTGATACAATTTCCAAAAAAAATGTGAAAACTACAATCAATGAAAATAATTATTTGACTCTCTAAATAGTAACACCTTCACATAAAATTTAATTTATTTATTTCCAAAATTAGTCTTCCCCTTTCATGAAAAGTTATGAATTTTATTGAAAAGTTGTGGTTTTTATGAAAAGTTATGACTTTTATGAAAATTTGTGACTTTCATGAAAGTTTTTGAACTTCTTTTCAGTTAAATATTTGTGTACATTGCTCCTTTTGAGTGGATCACCGACAAGGAGACACTCCGCATTCAGTGGACTCGATTTCTCTTTTTTTTTTCATTCTAATGTCAAAAATCCTAATATGTTTTTTTAAAACATCTAGAATGTATGCTTACTGATATTAATTGTTCCTTTATTAAATACCTATTTTAAACATTGTTATTTATGTTTTCTGTAAAACAGTTTTTTTTTTTGTTTTTAAGTATTTTGCAGTATAAATGTCTGGTAAATTTCTATGCAGATTAACATAATTTTTAGCAGAATACTTTATTTAACACTCTCTATGAGTATTTTCTTTCCCCGATATAAGACTAAAAGTTTAATATGATTTTTTGTTATTGCCATCATAATGTCAATATTAAAAGGTGTAAAAAAAAATAGAAAGTCAAATGATAAAATTAAAACTAGCAATTAAGTATAATTATAAGATATCCAATACTGATTATTCTCTCACGCTAAAATATTTCTTTTAATTTTTTTTCCTATTTTCTCTTACTTCTCTTTCATCCTTTTCAAGGATCCTTAATGTTTTGTTTGTATACAATTCAATTCCAAAACACTATCATAACTATGTCAAATCTCGAATTAGGATTTTGGAATATTGCATTTTAGTTTTAAAACAGATAATGAGTACATATAACTTATTCGTATATCGTATGAATTATGCAAGTTTTGTTCTTGATAAAAACGTTAGTTATGCATATATATTTTTAAAAATACTTAATATTTTAATGTAATTGATAGTGTTATACAAACAAAATTTGCAAAGAAGAAAATTGAGAAACTATTTAATTGATTCTATAATAAAAGTCATTATGTAACCATGGTAAAATGAAAGTATGTCAACTTGAACAAAATAGTGTTATGATTTATAATTTTGCCTTTTCTTTTAATATAACGAATGGTAAACTATAATTGAATAACCTTTCATGAAAAGTTGTCACTTTTATGAAAAGATGTGACTCTTATGAAAAGTTGTGACTGTTATTGAAAAGTTGTGACTGTTATTAAGAGTTGCGACGTTTATGAAAGGCTATAACATTTATGAAAGGTTTTGATCTTTCCGAAAAGCTGTGACTGTTTCAAATAGTTGTGACCTTTTAAGTAAGGGACAATTAGCATTTGTTCACACTACCCTTTGTAGGCTCTAAATAGATCTCATTTTAAAATAACGAAAATTCTGAAATTTTTCTTCTGCACAATTAAATATTTTATCCAAAACTTCTTCTTCTCCACAATTAGATATTTGTATATTTTTCTATTGTTGAGTGGCTCATTAACAAGGACACATTATGCATTCATTGGGCTCAATTTTTTATTTATTTGTATCATTCTATTATAACAGATCCTGTTATGTTTTTTATACAGTCATTAATTTATGGTTATAATATTAATTGTTATTTTTTTTTACTAATGTTTTATTTAAAAATTGTTGTTATGTTTTTGTAAAGTATTGTTATAAGTATTTGTTAATACCCCCCCCCCCCCCCCCCCCCCTCCCCCCCAAACTACATGTAAATCCAACTATGTATGTTCACAAATAACTTTTTGTAGAATACATTGATTTGCAATATTTTCCAAAGTAATCTTTTCTTCTCCGACTGATCAAGCCTAAGAATTTGTATGATTCTTTTTGTCATAATAATTTTAATATTATTAGGATTAAAGAAAATAGAAAGTCAAATGATAGAATTAAAACTATCAATTAATTATAATTATATGATACACAAGACTATTCTCTCACAACGAAGTACTTTTTTCGAACTTTTTCCCCATTATTCCTTACTTCTCTTTCATATCTTTTTAGGATCCTTATAATATATTGTTTGTGCACAACTTCAATTCCAAAACACTATCATAACTATATTTCATATCAAATTTTGATTTCAGAAGATTGCATTTTAGTTTTTCAGCACATAACGACTACATATTACCTATTGTTGTATCAAATGATTGTGGAACTTTTGTTCTTGATAAACAACATTAACATATATATATATTATATATATACAGAGAAAAGGGAGGAGACAGACACACACACACACAACACCACACAGAGAGAGGGGGGGGGGGGGGGGGGGGGGGGGGGGGGGGGGGGGGGCGGGGGGGGGGGGGGAGGGGGGGATAGAGAGAGGAGAGATAGGGAGAGAGAGAGAGAGGAGGGAGGGAGAGTAGAGGGAGACAGAGAGACAGGAGGAGAGCAGGAAAGAGAGAGAGAGAGAGAGACACACCACACAGACACAATCCAGAGGAGCCGAAGAGAGAGAGAGATAATATATATATATATATATATATATATAGATATAATATATATATATACCACACACCACACATATTATATTATACTAACGTAAACATTTTATGATTTAGGTTATGATTAATTTTCCTTTTCTTTAGATAACAAATGGAAAACTGAAATTGAATAACCTCTATCTTCCTAAAAACAGATTTATGTAAAAATACTATAGCATCAAAATACTAGAAAAGTATTATTCTAATAAATATTAAAGAAGGATATTCTAACCACGCGAAGAGAGGGCCCATTTACTAGTATATAATAATTCAGAAATATTTCAAAGACAATATAAAAAATCAAAATTACAAGACACACCTAATTTATTGAGAGGGGACAATACTTAAATTTGTATAGCACTCTGAACAAACTTGAAGTTTCTCTTCTTTTACCTTCCACATTATGCAATTCTTGCAAATTGTAAAAAGAATATTAAACATAAATTAATCAAATTCCATTAAAAAAATTGACAGACGATAATTATTTTTTTCTCCAAAATATAATATATAATGAATTAAAAGATAAAAAGTGAAAAGAAAGAAATAGGAAAAATAATGACCCATATTCCAAAACTCACCTCTTTTAATCATAAAATCCCAAATTTTGGTACTTAAAAATATAGTAGTGTTAATTACTAGGGCGAATTGCATTAAATTGATCATTTTCGCGCCCCGTTTTTTGCAAAATGGATTTTGATCACGACCTACTAACTCTTTTGAGACTTTTTAAATGTTTTGAAGAGTCGGTACCTAACGAATTGATGCGCGTTAGGTCCCTTATCTAACGTAGATAAATTTAAGTAAGGTCAATGAAACAGAGATCAAGGTAATAGTTCAAATTACCAAGAGAGGAAGGTGTAAGGCATCCCTCGAGGTCCACAAATGTGGATCTCGGCTATATCTCATGCAACTTATGTGGGGGTTAAAAGTAGCAAGTATGGTCACTTCATTTAGGTTATTTCATTTAAACATGCAAGATAAGTGATGAATTATTAAACACTTTATTATTTCAACTAAAAATTTAAGCATGCGACTAGGTGATAAAATAATATAAACATGACAATTACTAAGCAAATAATAAAGGGAAAATCTAGGTGACAAAAGTTACCCAATTGAATAGTCAAAAGCAAAATAATATTTTATTTAATAAGTTACCCCAAATAAATATAATTAAAACACATAAAAAGGAAAAGGAAAGAATAACTCTAAAGACTTTACGGATCAATGCTCGTCTTGTGTATAGGGACAGCAAAAACAAATGTTTGTCGTTTACGGTTCGAGCAAATGTAATGTCTCCGTAGGGCCTAAAATACCCCTATTCCACCACCGCATGCATAACATTCTAAATGTGCCTAGCGCCCCCACTTAATGTCCAAAAAACATTGGACTACTATTTAAAGAAGTTTTAGACTGTAAGAGAAATATAAGCTCCTAATAGGCCCCCTTGACACCAAGTCAAACAAATAGGATGAGCATTTCGCACATAAATCTCACATTTGCCTTTAAATTTTTATTAAACTTGCTTTCAAACACACATTGTTGTGAAGGTCTTATGCTAGGTATGTGTTGTTGTTCATCTTGTATTCCAAACAACTTAGAACAAAACTTTGAACATCTTTGTAATAAAACAAAGTTTAAGAACATTTTCACAACTAGAAAATTAAAACTAGTAGCGAAACTAGAATCAGAAATAGATTTTAAAAAAAATGATACGAAAATATTTTTTTAAAGAAGGAATTGTTGTTAATAGGTGTCTAAAGAATCTTACTGATTCCAACAAACTTTGCAGAAACACGAAGTTACCAAGTTTAATGAACCAGGGAAGAACCAAAAGATAGAAGAAACGAAAGAATTTCACAAATCGAAAAGTTTGTTAACAAACACCGTAACAGGAATTGGGAAAAATTTTTATAGGAAAAAGATCAAAGTCCACTGATTCAACAGTGTTCCCTTAGGAAATATTCCCCCTTCTAGTATCCGAGGTTTGGTTTCCATTTGGGAATATGGACCTGCCAGGTAAAGATCTCAAGTACCAGAGTATTAAATACCAAAACTCCGGTGTCAGCGTACACTCAACGGCAGTTAAAGTACATTAGAATACTAGGATTTTAGTAGTTGAAGAAGAAGAAAGTCCATAAATTCTATTTTAAAATGAGAAAGAAATCCTCAAATTAAGCGAAAAACAAAGGCTAGTGCGAAAAGGTTCTTATTGTGCCTTATCGGAAAAGGTCACATACCTTTGAAAAAAGTCACAAATCTTTCAGGAAAAGTCATCACCTTTAATAAAGTCCACACAACTTTTTATAAAAGTCGCAACTTTTCAATAAAAAGTCAACAACATTTCATAAAAGTCACAATCTTCATAAAAGTCGCAACTCTTCATTTTTCATTCACCACCTTTTTAAAATCCAACCAGTTCCCCCGCATGAAGGGGAAATGACTCGAAGAAAAAGAAACGGACAAGTATGTGTACTTTCAAGCAAGAATTACATTGCATCTGGATAAGTAGGTTTCCCCTTGGACTTTATAGTGAAACATATGTGGATATACTCGGTCAATCGGTAGATGCCGATATCTTTCCAACCGTCGAACTTTGGTGTATACCTAGGGACAAACAATATGTCACCACAATTAACCCTTTACCATTTATAGGTTCTTACAGTCTCGTGTTCGTTTTATCCAGGAACACCTCATGGTTTCAATGAGGGTATAGAGTGATTGGGCTTTAAGAATATCTTCTTTGAAGCGGGCTGGCCACTTCACACTTCACCTAGGTGATTCTAACCGTGTATCGGTTAGATACACTAGTGGTCACTCTGCCAAACTTATCAAATCATAAAAAAACCATTAATCTTTATTAATCATTAACACGCCTTAATGTTGTATCCTTGTCCCTGAGATTCTTCATCATGAAAGAATGGATTGAGTTTTATTGACAATGTTGAACGGTATTCACAAACTTGTTTTTCTCCGTGAACTAGTTATGGGGATCTCCAGGTCGCCACGTCTGCAAGATAGAGTTAACGCCATGATGACTTGTCCTAAGCTGTTAAGTCATTCCCTTTAGATGATCTTTTAACTGTCTCCAGTTAGGCCTTTTGTGTAAGTGGATCCGAAACTTATCCTGACTTACATAGCAATTCTGATAATTCCACTAGAGAGTAGTTTCTAACAGTATCATGTTCTATGTCGTATATGACGCGAACTTTCCATTATACGTTATGCTTCATGACCTACCATATCATCTGACTGTGATGAAAGTGTATGCATACTAATGCCAATGGTTTGAGCCAAATAGAAATATCTATCAAGAAATTCCGGAGTCTTTTAACTTATTCGCCGGCCTTATCTAGAGCACCTAACTCAAAGATCATTTGTAGAGCTAGCGATACATGTCTCTTTTGAAATTATTTCTAAGAAGACTACTCTCTACCAATATTTAGTAAAAATATATATCCACTCGTGAATTTTACTTCATTCATCCGATTGATTCAATTTGCAATCACTATTTCTTCAATGGTTTTGGATATTGTTATAATGCAAGACATTTAGTTTTAAGTATATTTTAAATACTCCAAAAACTTATTTATTTCATCTAATGAATGTATTTGGGACACTTGTGACGGAACTTGTTAAAATAGCAAATGCTATATCTGGTCGCCACCACACTATTGATATACATCATTGCCTTTCCCAAAAATCTTGCACAATCCATTTGAGTCACTTTGTTTCCACTCTTTTTGAAATGCAACGCTCACATTTATTGGACACTTGACAATATTCAAATTCAAATATTGCACTAGTTAAAGTACCTTTTCAATGCAATGAGGAACCGTGGAAGAAAAAGCTAACATTATGGAGTTCATACGGGAATCTTATATCTAAGATCGCATTAGCAACTCAATATAATTTTCATCCCCGTGCTTTATAGATTATGTTTAGTAAGCATTTATGTCATTAGTTCTCTATTGATGATTCAAGTATCACAAATATACAAAAAAATAATGAACCTTATGATTTGAATGTGAACACATTTATCACTTCCATCATTCTTCAATCCATTTGCCGACATGCTTTGATTGAATCATGTCATTTGTTTTGGTGATTCCATAATGTGACTTAAAAACAAGTTCACATACCTTTTTTTATTTCCAGGTATCACAAAACCCTCGGGTTGTTCCCATTATGTAAAATTCCTTCCTCCAATCTACATTTAAGAAAGTTATTTTCACATTTCATTTGATTAATTTGGAGGTCGGCGTCATATAAAACAGTAAATAATGTTGCATCCAAATGGAGTAATTTCTAATTACTAAACGTAGTAATAATTTGGCATCCAAATGGAGTAATTCTAATTACTAACGAGTTCTATATATCGACAAGATCAAAAATCTTATTTTTTTTCTAAAACTTTTGACACAAGTCTTGTGTTATATTTTTCCAACAGTTCCATCAACGGTTATTTTTCATTTCAAGATTCATTTGGACAAAGGTTGATTTTCTTAAAGAAATTCAATCAAAACTTTCAATTTGTTATTGGACACCAATCTTTCCAAGGATGGAGTCTACAGAAGGACACGAAAAGTTTACAAAATCATATTCGAAGGAAATAAATGCCTTTTAACATTTTACTAAGCTTTGAATCTAGTTATTAAAGTACTATTCTTTCATTGCCTAGGCCTTTTAGACACTTTCTCTAGACTACTTCAAGGTCTAATTTTACGGTCCACAGTCATAGTCATATTTTAATTTTTAGGAATAAGATCTTGGGACTTGACTAGAACCAACCACACTTTGAAATATTTCAAAGTGGGATTTCCTTTCTTCCATTATCATATGGAAAAGATTGTATTCTGAATCAAACAAAATGCCTTTCTTTCTAAAAGGACAAAACTTTTGTTCATCCCTTTTACAGTTAGGATAGTTCCTCCACCAAGTTTGTGTGAAACCCGAACTTATAAATATGCATCATCATTTCGTTTCAACGTTTCGGTTTTTTCATTAGATTGAGGTGAATATGACAGTAGTTTGTATTTCACTTTCCAAACCATATTTTCTGCACCAATGAGATTTATACTCTCCATTCTTATCAACTCTATATATTTTTTCACACTAATTTTCAACTTCGATTACATTGTCTACTAAACATTTCTATTGCTTCATTTTCCTTACCATGTGTAGCAAAAATAGGGACATAGTCATTTCTAATGAAATTCTCAATAAAAGTAACAAATACTTTTTCCCCACCATGAGATGGTGTTAACTTCATATCATAAATGTCAGTGTAAATTCAATTCTAAGGGATTAAAAATTCCTTTCACAAATTTCTAAGACTGCTCAACATTACTTAGATTCCAGAAAAACTTACAAGTTGGTTTTTTGTAATTGACATTGCCCCAAGTATTCATGTCACAAACATTGACTCAAGCAAGTAAGAACACAAATTAAACACATTGGTTTGAAAAGCTCCTGCAAAGTAGCTTTTTTAATCACTAATAATTTTGTTCCCTATTTCTTGCAATTTTGTGGGATACAAACATTGTTCAGATTGTCAAATATCCTTTCAGAAGGGACATTTCCATAACATTTCAATGCTTGATTGTTAGTAGAAAAAACTACCTAATGAACAAAGTTTCATCGGGTCAATAAAGACAATATAGTCAAACTGCTTTTTAACAAAAAACATAACAAATGACCTATACCAATATTCATGGTCTATGCAAATACTTTTATTATTAATGAACAATCTTTTTCATGAAAAATCACCAACATGTTAAGTGAATTTTTTTTCATAAAAGAACGCAATTTTGTGAACAAAGTATATATAATTTGGATGGTTCATACTAGTCCACCACTATATACTAGGTAATAGAGAAACTCAACAATCACAATATCAAATATACTCCAAGAATTTTGGGGGATAAACTAATACAAAAAGATCATTGGAATTTCATATATTTGTTCCAAAGTTAAATTAGGACACCAAGTCTAATCATAAGCAAATAAACCCCACATTTCAAATGTGATATCAAAAATATTTTTCAAGTATTTGAAAATAATTTTTCCACATATTTTAATGTTGGAACATTATCTAGAAAGAATTATAGTGCTTGCAATTCTCTTTGACAAAATGGTATGACAATGCAAGTTTATGTCCATGGGAGAAACAAAATACAAAATTCAAGTCATTGGTATTTTTTCTCTATATAAATAACATGCCACTTAGTATTAAATAATTAAACAATAAGACAAAATAAAATTATTACAATTTATTTCTATGTTACATGGAAGTTTGAGTCATTAGAAAACAAAAGTACAACCTGCTTATTGTGTGAATGTTTTCATATCTTCAAACCAATTGCAGAGTTCCAATTGATCCAGAGTATAAAACCACAAAAGTTTTTAGTCTACATAAAAAATCAGACACCACTAACATTTTCTCATGGAGTACAAAACTACACCCCTCCAAGTCTTTTTTGTTGTCCAACAACAGAATAAGACATATTCTTTATCGAAATATTTTCTTATCAAAAGTCTCCCAAACTATAACAATTTGACATACCTATTTTATCAAAACAAAATATGCATCTCAAATTTTTGGCAAACAAGAATTTTAAAACGCACAATAATTCGAAAGTAAAATTCATTCCACAACAAATGGTTTGCAAATCTTTTTGTCCAAGATACATAATAAATTTTAACTAAAAAATCAAAGAGATTACTCTTAGAAACTTTTTACTCCTTAGATAATTAATAGAAGGTTACCTGGTAATCTTTAAACGGCAATACATAAAAAATAGTTGTGACATTCTCACTTCGACTGTGCTAAAAACAAACGACAACGAATTATGGAGAAGTATGGCATTAACTTATACTTCCATGATCATCTTCTCTCAATTGTAGGAATACAAAAAAATACTAACAAGCCTTAGTATTTTCCTTCTAAGATTGTTGTTTAACTGGTATTCCAAAACAACTTAGAAACAATCTTGTAGAAAAACAAAGTTAAGAACATTTTACAAATAGAAAATTAAAACTAGTAGCGAAAACTAGAATCAGAAACAGATTTTAAAAAAAAAATATACGAAATATTTTCTTAAAGAAGGAATGTGGTAATATGAGTCTAAAGAATCTTACTGATTCCAACAAACTTTGCAGAAGGAAACACGAAGTTACCAAGTTTAATGAACCAGTGAAGAACAAAAGATAGAAGAACTGAAAAATTAATTCACAAAATCTAAAGGTTGTTAAAACACGTTACCAGCATCTGGGAAAATTTGTAATGGAAAAAGATCAAGTCCACTGAATTAACAGTGGTCCCCTCTTAAGGAAAATTATCCCCTCTAGTATCCGAGCGTTGGATGATTTGGAATATGATCCTTCCAGGGGTAAAATGATCTCAATCACCAGAGTATAGCTACCAAAAACACTTGGTGCAGCGAATCACTCAACGGACAGTAAAGTACCACTTAGAAATACGTGATTTAGTAGTTGAAAAGCAGTCCATAAATTCTATTTAAAATGAGAGGAAATCCTCCAATTATAGGATACAAAAGGACTAGAAAAGGTTCTTATTGTGCCTACGGAAAGTTCAGAAACATTTGAAAAAATTCACAATCTTTCAAAAGGTCGTTCACCTTCTAAAAGTCACAACGTTCATAAAAGTCACAACTTTCCATAAAAAGTTCACAAAAACATTCATAAAGTCGCAATTTTCATAAAGTACAAATTTTCGTAAAAGTACGCAACATTTCAAAAAGTAACAAAACTCTTTATTTAAAAGTCGCAAACTCGTCAGTTTCTCTTCACACCTTTTTAAAATCCAAAAATGTGTAACAAATAACATAATAATAAAGACTAATTAACAAGTAACATAATATTATTAACAAGCACACTATTAAAAGGGCCAAAGATTTATTTAAATTAATTTAGTTCTGGAATATTGAAGTTTCATATCGATACTAATATATTAGCATGTTCTAAGTGGCAAAACATTATTCAAAATGCAGAATTTATTTATTGATATATTTAAATAGGGTAGAAGAGAGAGCATGCAGAGAAATATTTTATATCTGATTTTAAGTGGCGAGAATTTAAAAGTAGCATATTAAAAAAAAGGACTCTTAGATTATTAGATTGGAGGACAGTTTATTTACCAAGCACAGACTAGCATGTAGGAGCGAATGATGAGTTATTAATATGCAGTGGCAGAAAATGCATAAGAATAACTCAGTTATTTAACATGCTAGAAAATTTAAGTGACAAAAAATAATTGTAATACATAATTAGTTACGAGTGAGTGGACAACAAATACCCATAGAATTGTCATAATTTTTTAACATGCTGAAAGTTACTTAATAATACCTAAGAACATGATTCTAAATGATTGTTGAAATGTCACACATATTGCATAATTCCTAGATCAATGATTAATAATCAATTTGCATGTTTAAAAAAATTTAACCATAACTATAACATATGAGAATGAGTTAACATGCCAATATTAATATGGAACACATATAGACATGATTTATTTTCTAGATAGCATTAAAGCCTATGTGCTGATTTTAATATCCCAAAATATGCCCTTAAATTAGTTACCAAAATTAATTGTTACATCCTAAACAGGATCTCTAAACAAACTAACATGTTGACAGTTTACTAAGTGAACAAAGAGTCAAAATATATGCAAAATTAGGTTGTATATGCATGGAATCTAAATTCATATATATACAAATATTTACTACATTTTTCTCATATAGGAACATTTATTACGCCTGCTGGACATTACATCAGACAAACACAAACTAATGATTGATTTTAGATGATTATTTAAGAAATATTATAATATTTTTCTATTCTCCAAGTAATTTTTACATAGGCATATTTTGTAGCAATCAAACCTAATAAACTATGATAAATGAGAAACAATTAGCACATCATTTTTCCTTCCCCTTGAACGATCCCCAAATGTTTCATATATAATAGTGTTAATAATTTATAAAAGGAGAAAATAGAACAAATACAGAAAGAAAAAAAAACAAAAACTTACCATAATATATTTAGATAAAATTAACCGCAAACACACAATTAAAATATTAGTATTAAACAATAAATAAAAAAAAACAATTTTTGTTTCTCCTCATCACTCCGTTTCGATTATATGTCCCACCTCACCCTCCGCTTTGTAACTCTCCCCGTTTTTGCTTCACTTCAGACTCCATGTATCCCAAACCAGTAACTTTCTAAAATATCTAACCCATTACCCTGTCTTTCCATCAGCGCGCTTACATCGATCCTCTTAAGACTTGTCATCTTAACTAAAATAATTCGGCCTTCGTTAGCCTTGAGTCCTCTAGCCCTTCCCATTATTTCAGTCCTTTTGGCACGCCCCTCCTTCTAAACCACTCCGTCTCCCTGTCCTTCTGCACAGGAGGGCTACGCTAATTGTATTAGTTCTAAACATATATGATATAGTACTCACCTCTTAACTTAACAACTAACCCCAAAAAAAGAATCTATAAAAAACAATTTACACCAGGAGCACAAGAGATAATTAAGTAAATATCTATCTAAATATAAACATTTTAAAAAACATACATTTTCTAATCTGTCTTTTTTTTGCTCTCCCATACAGGTTGTAGACGCAACACATTACGGCCACCATTTGACCCTCGCCTCCATTACTAAAATCAAAATGTTATTTCCTCCACCCATTTTTTATTTCCCCTACGCTTCTTATATCTCGATTCCCCTTAAAAAACAATTCCATCATTTACCCCATCACCCAATTAACAATCCCGTTCTTTGTTATCCACCCTAAACTTCACTTCCCACCCTCTATTGTTTTGTTTGATTTTATCCCTCTTCTCTCGGTTTTACTTTCCTACCTCTCTTAGTTTCCCGTTCCGATCCCTTAAACCTATGTCCATCCTCATCCTTATCTACCCTCCTCCTTCCTTTCACTTCTATTCTCTCTGCCTACCCTCCGATTTCTCACCCACTCACTAGTACTACACCTACATGTTAATGCGCTCATATAAACACTAAACCCTCTTTATAAAACACTACTTCCTCCCACGTTCCCGAACTAGTCAACACAACTATACCAACCATCCATTATTCCACATCCACACAAAACAACATAAAAAGACCAACCAACAAAACTAAAAAAGTTAACTTACCATTGTTTCCGATATTCCTGCTCTTCCAAAACTACATATAAAATAAGAACATAAAAATACAACTAACGCTCTTTATGGATGAAAAAAAAAAAATTCAAGCACAAGACAAACTCAAAATTTTAAACCCATCTCATTCTTTCATACGTAATTAAAAAGCCAAAATATCTAACTAATCTAAAATATGATAAGGATTACAAAAACTCACACAAATAACGGTCAAAAGAGCACAAATTACAATATTACCAATAATATAACAAGCTTGACAAAAATTAATTACTGCATAACTAATCTAACTAGACTTCATAACCTAAAAAAACTTTAAAAAATCGAACATATCTTCAAGCCAAATAAAAGTCACACTATCTCAACTACAAACAAAAAACAACAATCATACAAAAAAAACTAAAATACAAACTATAACAAACAATTTCACACTCCTTATCCTCGTCCAAGTCCATATATGTTACTTCACTGCTCTTTGTCATTTTCCTTACTTTTTTCTACAACCTTCCATGAGTCTCATTTCCCCTCCGCGTTCTCTTATTTCCCCACCTTACAAAAACAAATTTTTACAACACAAAAGTTTTAATAACATTCGGTCCCTCAAACACCACCTAATTCTATTTTTACATAGAAAACAATAAAAATAATACACCACTAAACCCAACCATTTCCTCCACAAAAAACAACAATTACCAAATACTAAAACAACAGAAATTAACGTAACCAAATACAATTAAACCAGCTAAATTCAAATTTTGAGCCAAGAATAAAACCACCCAAGATATCAACATAACCAACTTTTCCTCCTTTTACCCTAGTTTTTATGACCTGTTCTCCGAAGTCTTGAAACTTTTTTCTGCCTTTTCAATCTATCATCCCTTTCGACTCTCCCTTTAATCCACCCTACTAAAAACACCAACCATCATCATCATAAAATAAGAAAACAAACATTCAAATTACGCATTCTAATTAACTAAAAAATGCAGATACCCCCAGAAATGACCTTCAAAAAAAAATAGCAAACTAATATCCCTGCTGCCAGACCTCCAACTATTGTACTGGGTCGTGCGTGCTCCTTTTCGGGTCCTCCCTGTCATTTAGTAAACAAACATCAAATATTTAAGACGTAAGAGTCCACCATCCCAAGGCTTTACCCCCTTACCCTCCACCTTGTCTGTTTCTCTCCCATTCTTCCTGAACCAACCACCACCTGCCATCTATACCTTTTTCTACATTTATTCTTATTGACGCTTCGTTTTACAATTAGACACAATTACTCCCCCGCCTATCAAAACAAACACAACACAAGCAATAATTTCTATACATTTATTCTAAACATCACTCTGTAAAATACAATAAAAAAATTTTCCTCGCTAAAAAAACCAGAAAAAAATTGAAAAACTTGAAACATAAAAATCAAATAAACACAAAAATAGTTCTCCACCTTGGATCCCCTTGCTAGTTTGCGCTTTCGTTCTCAGGCAACAACTCACAAAACAAAAATAAAAAAAATAAACATCTCCCTCTTCCCCCTTAATAAATATAAAACAATCCCCAAAAAAAAAACCAAAAAAAAAAAAAAAAAAAAAAACAAATGAACATATGCAACATTAAATAAACAATTATAGCTCCGTCCAGAAATCTCTTCTAGGAGACTTTCAACATTTTAAACTCTAAACTCAAAACCTTCTAGAAGGGATAATGTAATTCAAATATATAATAGCAAAATAACCATAACATCAAATATTCATAGTAATAGATTACTTATATATATATATATATACATACTTAAAAGCATGAAGTCCTAACTTGAAAGTTAAATTACTATTATATCCCTAACTTAGTTTTGACTTTTTTCAGTGAGTTGTGACTTTTCTGATAAGTTGTCACTTTTTTCAAAGGGTTGTGATTTTTCACTAAGTTCTAACTTTTCCAAAGAGTCGCGCCTTTCCAAAGAGTTGTGACTTTTTCAATGAGTTGTTACTTCTCAGAAAGTTCATTTTTCAATAAGTTGTGACTTTTTCAAAAGTTTGTGACTTCTCAAAAGGTAAGTCAAAAGGTCATGACTACTCAATAAGACAAAAAATGTAATTTTACTTAGTTGTGACTTTTCCAAAGAGTTGTGTCTTTCAAAAGAGTTGTGACTTTTTAAATAAGTTGTGACTTCTCAGAAAGGTAATTTTTCAATAAGTTGTGACTATTATAAAAGGTTATGACTTCTCAAAAGGTCATGACTATTCCAATTAGACACAAAAAAAACTCTCCTACCACCCTTCATTTACTATAAAAATAGGGGCTCCCTCTCATTTTTTTGAACCACAATTTTTTTAATCATCTACTCTTCTTCTTGCATTCTAAAAGATTTTGTGTGATTTGTTGTCATTGAGTGAGTACGAATAAGGCTTTAAGTGATGCCTTTGATCTTAGTATATGTTGATTACTATCGAGTATGAGTGGAAAGCCATATTTCTTTTTGGTCAAAATAGGAAAATATAGTTTTGTTAGCGTATTACTTGTTCCATTAGTTATTTGATAGCCGGTGCTTCCTTTTCGATAATAATTTTACTAGATCAAAATTAAATCAATTACTAATAGTGGTCCCTTTGTAACTTGTTAAGTGCATGGTTGTGATTATAACTCCTCTTTGATAATATGTTTTAATGTTCTACCAACAATAGATGAATTAAGCAAAAAGAGAAAGACATTTTATCTTGAGAATTAGAGAAAACATATATGTCGTTTCCATTCAATCATTATTTCTACGGTGTCTAATAATACAGTAAGAAAACTTATGGCTTTTATATATATATATATTATCTTATTATATATATATATATATATATATATATATATATATATATATATATATATATATAATATATATATATAATTAATAGATATATATAATAGTATATTATAGATACTATATATATATATAACATAAAATGCCATTACACATTAGGAATAAAAACAAATTAAAGAATAACCATGGACATTATCACACCCAGAGAGAGGAAGAGAGAAACTAAATTTGGGGCTTCATTTTATTCATTCCAACACACAACAACATTCAATGTAATAATGCAAGATAAAATTTAAACTACTGGAGGGATAACTACCCAGTTAAAGCATAAATATTTATCAGGAATTAAGACAAATCCAATCCATTATTCTACTCGAATTTAGAAAAGCCAATTGGACAGCCCTCTTAGAGTTCACAAGACTTTTATCACGGATTATTACATCCCATATTTATGCAGAACGTGGAAATCTAGTCCCGTATTTATGTCGGAACGTGGCAATCCAATAAAATATTAAGCCAAAACATAGGAATCTGATCAAAAGATATGTCGAAACGTGACAATTCGATCCAAAGTTTTGTGGAACGTGGCAGTCTGAGCTAAATTAGATATGCCTGAATGTGGTAATTGATCTTAAACAAACACCACAATCACAATTACAAGTATATAATCAAGATCATAAACTTACAACATGATTTTATAGCAACATCATTTATCTATATCATTTTCAATAAGTGTGGTCAATTTAGTAACATTCATACCTATACAAGTATCACAATGAATCAAGAACAAGCATACACCACACAAACATAGAATCACAACAATCACCTACCTCGAAACAAGCTTGAAACCCTAAGAAACTTGATCCTTTCCTTTCTGATTTCGTTTGTCTTGTTCTTGGTCTACAAAAAATTATAATAACACGGGATTCAAAAAGTAATCGCTAATTACTTGAAATTATAACAATTATATGAACGCTGGATGAAACCCATGATCCCAACTAACCAATTTAGGATTGTCTCCCCTATAGCATTCTTAAAAGACCCTTCACAATCATTATTCACCAATTCTATTATATTCTACGGATCAAAAAAAATCCGGGGAGTGAAAGATCTTACCTTTAGCCTCAAGAATGGTGAAAAATGAGTAGAAATCGCTCGGGGTCGATCCTTAGCTCTTAAAGTCGAAAAGTGCAAATGAAGGTTGTGTAGTGGTTTATTAACGACATTGAGTCACGCTCTAGACACAAACGGCCTCATTCCCTGCTATAGCGGAAAGCTGTTGTCGAGCGGACTCCAGTGTCGTCAAGGGCTCGTTTAATGAGTGGGACACACTTCTCTTTATCTTAGATTTTTTGTTCCGCGCACCCTCCATAACACCCAAATCTCGCTGTAGCATCCCCACCAGAGCGACAAAACTCCCGCCGCAGCGGCAAAAACTAAACTAGACAAATTTTTAAAGGATTTTGGAATAACTCTTTTTACAACACACTTGTATTGACGACGCTCTGAAAATACATTTTACGTTAAGTTCAATTGACGGAGATCTACTCTCTCAAATTCAATTACGTAAAGTCGTACATGTTCGTTTACGAGTTATCTAACTACTTATGTAATCATAATGATAAATGGTTCACCCGATTGTTACCATATTTCTCTACACCTTAGTGACTTCGATTTCCTCAAAATCTGGATAAGGTTAGGAAAATCCAAATACTACTAAAACCTTTACCAACTCCAATTTTCCCTTGGTTAAACATTTCATTATAAAAAAAACGGGGATAAGGGTGTTACAGAAATCTCTAAAAGCAAAAGATTGAATTTAAATATACAATAAAAACAATGAAAAAGAATTTAAAAACCGCACAGATTCAAATATCATGAAATATGAAAGAAATTAATGGCAATTGCTGATTCTGTTCATTAAACAATGACAAAGCATAATAGGTTTACATACAGCCTAATCCTAGAATCAAGGAAACAAACAACCAATACATCAATTATGCCTAATTAGCAGATATTTACCCAAAGATTATATTCCAATCAAATATTCCCAATATTCCCAAAAAGATATGTACCAAAATATGTGCATCATATTCCCGTAAATCCCCCCCCTCAAGTGGAGCATGAGGATCATGAATGCCCAAACTTGGGAGAGTAAATTATCAAACACTGCATTTTACCAAGAGCCTTAGTAAAAATGGCTGCCAAGTGAGAAGATGTGTGTAGGAACTGAGATGGGACAGGAAATTAAGCCTCTTGATTGCATCCGAACACAAAATGACAGTTAAACTTCTAGTCTTCGTTCGTTCATGAAAAAACAGGATTCTTGCAATATGCAAAGCGGATTGGACTGTCAACAGAACAACTTAATTGCCTTTGGATGAGTACTCCCAAAAACTCAACATATAAACCTTTCAACATTTTAACTCACAAGTGATGGCCGCCATAGACCTTATATTCTGCCCAGCCGAGGACCTTAGAAAACAGTATGCTGTTTCTTGTCTTCCAAGAAGAATACAGGAAGATACCAAGAAACACGACAGCCAACCTGTAAGAGGAACGACGAGTAAGTGGGACAATGCTGCCCAATCGATATCAACCACCCCTGCAGAGTTAAACACCAATCGGCACTCAAAAGAATGCCTTGAACCGTGTCCCTTTCAAAATCGAACGACCCTCAAGGCCGATTCCCAATGCTCAGTCTGGGTTCCCTGCATGGAACTGAGACAAGATATGAACAGAATAAAGCCAATCTGGACGAGTAAACTGCAAGATAATATCAATCGACCAACAGCCTGCGATCGATAACGAGGTCTGGATCTTCAAGTAAATCACCACTGGCTAAGCCAAGCTATGATTTGCGTCTATAGAAATCCGCTTGGCTTAGCTCATAAACCAATCATGCTTCAGAGAAATAATATTCCAGAGTTAATTCTTTGGCACAAGGGGAAAAGACCTGCAGAAACTTTAGGCAAACCTCTATTCCCAGAAAATATTTCAAAAGGACCAAGTTCCTCATTTGAAAACAATCACTAAGATAAGACTTGAAACTGAAAGTACAACAACAGCAGAGGAATCATTCCCAGAGATCACAATTATCTCAAATAACTAAGAATTAATCGTATACCTGTTTTATGTATGTAAATCAAAGAAATAATCGGAATAAGATTGAAGAAAGCCAACTCTTTCAAAGCTGTGACTAACTTTGCAAAACAACATCTGGGACCGGTTTCAAGCCATTACAAAGGGACTTTTAATCTGCAAACCATATTAGGTCGGAAAAAAAAAACACTCAAACCGGGAGGGGCCGGCAACTTTTTAGGTAGGACTTCTCATCAAGATCACCGTGCAAGAAGGCCATTGTGAACATCCATTTGGTGAAGTTCCCAATTCTTAGCACTGCTGCTATTGCTAAATAAAAATACGAACAGTAAGTCATTTTAGCAACTGGAGGCAAAATGTCTCAGTATAATCAATACCTGCCTGCTGATGATTTCCAGTACGAACCAATCGAGATTTCAGTCTTTCAATCTTTACCGTTGGACAAGAACTTTGTCATGTAAAACCCACTGGACTGCCACGTGCTTTCTTTACCAGGTGGAAGCAGCTCCAAGTCCAAGTGCCATTGTTTTTTCAAGTGCCGTCTTTCTTCTTTTCATTGACTGGGTCTCCAAACCCTCATATATCATGGGGCCCCTCCTTAAAATGATTTAGGATCATTGGTTTACTAAACTACAGCGCCAACAAAACTTACGGTAAATTTACAGAAAAATTATCACAATGTATATAATGTGCAAGAGGATACGGAGAGTACCTGAAGGATGATCAGAAAGAAAACTGAAGCGGGGAGGGAGGGTGGACACTAGCAAAAAACAGTGTGGAGTGACATGGGTTCAGTCGCAAGCTTAACGAGGGATTACTTAGTAAGGAAAACCACGACCCATATTTTCAGTAGGACTGTTGTAGGTCTTCAAAGCTGCTGTTCATGCTGCCGGAATCAGGCGGCGTGACAGTTGCGGGGCTGGGCTGCTGGGCAGAAGCTGCGGGTTGGTTCCTATGGTTCCATGGTTACGACTAGTTACCTTCCCCCCCTGATCACAACTATGGCATTTTTCCACACCACATCTTATCACAGACACCCAGTCCGCCAAAATTTCATTGAATTTCACCACATAATCGCCATTGGGACTCAATATTAACATCATCGGGAGAAAACTAAACGGGACACTCTTCAATAAATTGACATCTCTAGAAACAAAAATTCTTTGTCATCCAAAATCATTACACCTCC
Organism: Solanum habrochaites; assembly: GCA_027704765.1. NCBI lineage: Eukaryota > Viridiplantae > Streptophyta > Magnoliopsida > Solanales > Solanaceae > Solanum > Solanum habrochaites. Next base: position 30,832,699 of record JAKWJA010002489.1, on the reverse strand, counting down.
AACCTTTTTGCCCGATTGGATAACCCACAAAACACAAATTTCCTACTTTTACTAGCAAACTTGTCCCCTTTTGTTTTCTTGATATGAGCAAAGCAAAGACATCCAAAGGTGCGGAATAACATCAAAAATTGGGGTAATTTATTGAACAGAAATTTCAAAGGGGGTTCCCCTATTTGCAGGATAGGAGTTGGGTGCGGTTTATTAAATGGCTGCTGTGCCAAGGGACACACTCTCCCAAAATAAAATAGGCAAGTTGGCTTGAAAACGGCAACGCTCTCCCCACACTCAAAATGTGTTATGTTTCCTTCTACCCTCCCATTTTGTTGAGGTTTACCCACACAAGAGGATTGAAAATAAACACCGTATCTCGGAAAAAAATTGAATAAGATTTAAATTCATACCATTTCACTTTGTACAATTTTAATACTTGACCCAAAAATGTCTATCAACATAGCGGACAAAAGTCATTAAACATAGAAAGAAAAAAAAACTTCCGTTTTATTAACCATCCAAATAAATCCATACAGCCCTGAAAAATCATCAACATAGTCAAAAAAATAACGGCACCACACGGAGGAACAATCAGGTCTATAAGGACCCCACAAATCACAATGAACGTTCTCAAATATTCTAGAACAATTATTATTACTAAGAAAATCTGTCTCTGTTGATGCTTAGCACGAAAACATTTACTTCGCAGTCCTTTATTCAAAATAGTCTTAGACCCGACTAACAGGAGGAAGTAACTTAAACTACTTTCTCAGAAGGAAGTGTCCCATTCGCCTATGCCACAATTCCACATCAGATGTAGCTTCAACTGCAGACAACCACCTCTGCGTTTGTGACAGTAAGTATTAGTACCATACCGCCTAAACTTCCCGTCCAATCAGAGCCTTTGACACATGGTCCTGTATCAAACACATATCAGGAATTAAATGTGCAATTGATGCAAATTATCATTAAGTTGCGAAACCGAAAGTAAATTAAGCTTAAGTTGGGGAACATTAATAACGAAAGATTTAGAGTGATCGTATTGACAAATAAACTGATCCCTCCATTTGATGCAATAAGTGTCCCCATTTGGTAAACCAACAGGACAATTAATTGGTTTTAATGTCAAACAACCAAGATTTTTCTCCAGTTATGATGAGCGCTCCTGTATCAATGATCCAAGAAAGTATTATCAAACTTTACCACTTCAGGCGATTTTCCGGCTACCTATATTAGAATTACAAAAAATCCCACAATGCTTTCCATTTGTTCATCTGAAAAAACGTGACCATGTGAAGACGAGGAGTTAGTAGACTTGGATTGAATTTGATGGAGGGAAGAGGTGGAAGAGGGCTGCTGCCGGCGGGTGTGGCATTGGCACACGCGACCACCCCCACACGGCCACGTGATGAAACTGGTCTTGCGATGGGGTTTGTTGATCCTCGATCGCCCGGAGTATAACCTTCAGGGTACCCGATTAACTCATTAACAATCGACTATGAACATTGTTGTTCCTCGCCTTTCTGCATAACATAAATGAGATACAGACTTGGGAAACGCAATGAGAGCATTAAACCAATCAAAGAGCACAACGAAGATGGCCGGGGGCTTCTTGCAAATGGCTACATACACAGGGCTTATTCGTGAATGCTTATATTTAGAAACCACGACCTTGACCTGTTGTCGCACGAACAGGAAACCCTACAGCAGATGACGGCTTGGGGTCGTCGTAGAACACGAGCTTTTTTTAAGGCCACGACAAAGCTCCTTTAGACACTTGTTGATCTGATAGGCTTTGTTCAATGATGGCAAAGGATCTTGAGCAAGTATATTAGACCTAATCTGCGATTAATACCGAATACAAAAACCAAGCAGAAATTTGTTGCAACATATCATCCTTCTCGTCGTTTTCATGTTGACTTGCCACATTACAAGAATAACATTACACCACACAACTTTACAATCTAATTAAAGGTTAGTAAATTTGCAAGGTCATCCCACAAAAAACCTTTCAATTCCCTAATAAATTGCAACAGACATTGGTTTTAGTTTGCTCACATTATTAATCTTGAGATTTCAGTTGATGAATCCGACGGTACATTCAGCCACACAAAATGTTCGTGTGCAAATCATCCCACAACCGTATTTTGCATTAATTGCAAATTGGATAAAGCATAGATTTTGACCTCGTGGATCGATCGATATTCATGAGCAATTGATACGAGCAATACAATGGACTACGAGTCCAAGCCTCCTTTGTTTGCAGGGAGATACAGCATCCACGATCGTACCATTCAAAGAAAAACCAAAAAAACTTCCGACGAAGAGGACGCAAAGAGAGCAACTTTAACAGCCATGTGAACAAGAATCAAAATTATCAAGTCTTGAGTCTAATAGGTGTTATAAAAATCCCCCAGGACCTATCAGTAGGCACCGAGGTAAAAGGGATAGTGAATTTCAATTTTTGAAGGTGGTGGGGGGTTGAGAGACCACCATCACACCGGCCAGGCAGATAAGTTTTTAAAAGTTATTAACATTTTTTTTATTTTTTTTTTTTTGTGAAGAAAAAATCCAAAACTCTATTACGAGACCATTGAGAATTAATGGCAATTGCTGATTCTGTCATTAAACCAATGCAAACATCCTGAGAGATGTTTAATACAGCCTATTCCCTTAGAATCAAGGGGAAAAACACCAACCAATTACATCAATTATGCACTAATACAAGATATTTACGAGGTTAAAATACGCCAAAGATTATATTCAAATCAAATATTCCCAATATTCACCAAAAGATATGTACAAATATGTGCATATTCCCGTAATAAATTACAAAAATACACATTATTTATATATAAGCCACACACATAGGAGATCAAAGAAAATAAAGAATTACCATATACATTATCTTACATAGAGAGTGGGAAGAGAGAAAACTAACTCGAGTGCTTCCTTTCATTCATTCCAACACACAACAACATTCAGCATAATAATGCAATCTGAATTTTAAACTAATTGAGGAACAACTAACTAGTTAAAACAGAAACATTTATCAGCAATGAAGATAAACTCAATCAACTATTCGATCCAAACACAAAAAACCCGATTTGAGAGCCCTCTTAGAGTTTGCAAGACTTTTATTTTAATTCTTAGTTTTACAGTAGAGAGAGTTTTTGATAACTGCTAACTGTAAGACTCTAAGTCTTATTTGATGATTAATACCTATCCTAATGAGAACTAGGACATCCCTTTATATAATGGAGGAGTGGACATGTAATATATGGCAAGAAACATATTTAGGATCAATAACTAATTATTTTTCTTATTTAATGAAAAAACAATATAAATACTTATTTGGAAAGTATTTTTGGGTTCAATCAAATATAGTTTTACTAAAACCTAAACAAGTGAGACTCATTCAACTTCAATTAAGGGAGAATTATGATCAAGAACACTAATAAATAAAAATAATAAGCCAAAAAATTTACCTATACCCAAGAAACACGATAATTGTGCCGGATTAGCACAATACCATTACAATAATCCCCTTAGTATCAAATTAATCAATTTTAAGCCAAGGATATAAGAATTGTATATTTGTTATAACTGAGGAATCTCCAAAGTATAAAAAGTTGAAATTTACCATTTGGCCGTTTCCGAAATCTAAAATTTTTATAATCATGTAATTATAGATAAATAAATCTTTAACTCAATAATGGCAAAATTTTAATAAATAATGATTATTTTCGGTGATAAATTGAGTACATGGATGTTGTTTTTAGTCTAAATTCATAATCTCATGAAAGGAAGAAGTTTGTGTAAAGGTTATGATAGATAAAAAAACAGAGAGACAGCATCCTATAAGATCAGTCAGATAGTAAGCATTATTATTTATTTTTTTATATCAGAGTATTCATGCAGATCCATATTATATAGATTGTTAGTATTATTTTATATTAAGTGGGAAAGATGCTTAGTCTATCGTGGGATAGAATAAAGGCCTTAACATTGGTGAATTATGCTTCTCTATTTCTATAAATAAATAATTAAATATTATTCTATAACTGTGAAACTGTTAAAGTGTGCATACTATTTTAACTCTTCAAGAAATCATCATCTAAGTTGAATAACATTTTAACTCTTCAAGAAATCACTATATATAACTCACTTACGCATCGTCTTCTAATGAAAATATTGTACATTTGAATTTGGTTTAGACAGCATAAAACTCTTCTCATACTAATTTTTTCAAGCATTTCTTTACTTTTGATTTTTTCATTTTTTGTTATCATTCACACTTATATTCTCAATTGATATTTAATTTATTGACTCTTTCCAATGAAATATATGCTTAAAATGTTCTTTATGAAACTTAGATGTAATTTTTTTCTCAGGTATAAACCAGAGGTGATCTTTTCAGACCCATTGAACAAAACGATATAGTAGAAATTGACACTAATAATAAAATGGGTACCTGCGCAGGGTCTCTCCCAACAATTGCATTTTGTTGATGATTAGTTTATTAAATTTGAATACATACGATTATTGTTTTTAATTAGATTTTTAATTATGTGTATTTTATATTAAGTAGAGCCTTATTGATAACCTTAGTTTGAAAAACAATGACTTATGATAATATTTTTCTTCAATTTCGTAGATTTAGAGTATAAAAGGAATAATAATGTTTATTCCGCAACAAATAGAGCAGAAGAAAGCGAGAAGATCTCTAAGGAAGACGATTTCTAACAAAAATAGGTCATTTACATTAGTATCAAGGAGTACATAAAAGTCAAATATGAATAATAATGTAAGAGAAAAACAGGATTAAAAAAATATGATAAGAAGTATGAAAAATAGAAATGAACAAACTATTGGAATTTTTTGTTTATGCTGCAAAGGAGAAGTGACACACTATGTCATTTGAATGTAATATGGAGATAACATATATACTTGTTACAAGTAAACATGGTAATTCAAACTTTGCTACAAATTGAAAAACTGTGTTATATGTGTATTGTCCATTTCTTAGAAAAGTAACAAACTAATATATTGTAGGTTTCGACTTAATAACACAAAAAGTAAATTATTTATCACATTAAATATTTTTATTCAAATTTGATAGGTTATCGGAATATCTAATTATTTGGAATTTACATTTTACAATAAAGAAGTCATTTATATATATTGATCGTTCATTAATTTCATCACTTTTTTTTTCGCTATATCATTTTTTGAAATTGTTTGAATTGTGATTCTAAAAGTTTTTGTTAAAATTTCATTTTTTTAATGTGATTCTAATATAACTTCTACCATATATAATATTTTTGTGGGACTCACGTGCAAAGCATGTGTCCAGGACTATTTATATTAAAGAAAGAAAAAACAAATGGAGAAGTATTTACACATTCTTAATATAATATATTCACAACAAGAAAGGAGAAAAATGTCGAGGATCAATCTAAACTTAATTGTAGCAATCCCAATTATTATAAAATATTATTACCACTACTACAAGTAAGTCATCATTAAAGGGATTTAAATGACATTTTGGGAGGTAATAAAGAATAGGGACATCTCAAGATAATCAATGATTCATAACCAAACTTATCAATTTTAACCAAGAATCAACAATAAAGGGATTGTTAAAAATACAAGAGCAAACTTTCACACAATATTCTTGTGAAGCAGACAATGAGCCAAGTGATCAAGAGCATAAGCACATGAAGGAGACTATAATTCAAACTTCTAACACACAAATAGTTTGTAAAATCTGAAAGTCATAACTAGTTGTTCATTTTAGGACTCAAAGAACTTCTACACGAAACATGCATAGAACTTTCATCACATTGCAGATAAGAAGAATAAAATTGCTAACATGACATACTGATATTAAAAGAAATGTACCTGAGGGATCGGTTAAATATCCTTCATTTGACCAGTTTGAAACTTTCAAAAGATTCGCCTTGTTTACTGGTTCGGAGCTGTTGTCCGGAAATGAGAGAGGGGAGAGGAGGCAGGCGACTAGGCGCCGCTGCTGGCGCCGGTTGGTTGGTTTCTTCGCCGGAGCACATACGCCGGAGGTTTCCTGGTCGCTGCTGTTCTTAGACTGCTGGCTGCTTATTTTGTGCCGGAGATAGCTGCTGATGTTGTTGTTTTCGTTTCTCCTGCTAGTGGCGTTGTTTCTGCCAGCTGGAGTTCCTGTCTGTCCTGCCATCACCGGAGTCGCTTGGTTTCTGCTGTTTCGTTGCTGCTACGGCCGGTTGCTTTCGTTTCCCACAACGGAGAAAGGAGGAGAGAAACAGAGGTAGCCAGCGGTTCCTGGACTCGCCGGAGCTGCTGTTTTCCTCGCCTGGCTGCTGTCCATCGCCAGAAAGAGAGAGAAGGGAGGAGAGAGGAGAAGAGGCGAGGGGCAGAAAGAGAGTCGTCGGTGGAGAGAAAAGGTGGGAGAGAGGGCGTCTAGAGAGGAAGGAGAGGAAGAGTAGAAAAAGGGAATAGTCTGAGTTTGGGTATTTTGATATCAAAAAAGAAAAAAAGGATGGGTGAATATGAACGTTTAATACTAAAGAAATGAGGGGATGATATTCAACATCAAAAGATGAATGCTCCAGATTATAAGATGAAATCTCAAAATCACATTGGATTGGATTTGAATTTTTAAAATTGCAATAAATATTAGATAGAATTGGAACGGAAAAAAAAGAGGGATAATTTAAATACCCATTGGATTGAATTAGACGATTAATTAAAGAGTTAGAGAAATGAATAACTAAGATTTAAATGATTTTGAAGAAAATTAAAGAGATCACAGCCAATTAAAATACTATATATATTATAATGTTTTTTTTATATAACTAAACTCATAAATGTTTAAATATTTCAGTAAAATAATTATTTAGAAATTTATTAATAATTCTAAAATATTTTAATAATAATTTTTAGAAAGATGCATACTAAAATATATATTTTTGGACAAAATGGACTAACATTTTAAACTAGGAATACATTTTAAAAAATAACTATTTAATCGAATAACATTTCAAAAACAGTTAAATGTTTGTTAAAATTGGGTGTCCACAATAATAGAAGAATGAAATAAACAAATAAATACAAAGTTCAATCGAAAATAATAATGAACCCCCAAAAGTTATATTCTAATTAATCTTTTAAAAAACATTAGAAAGATCGAAAAAGAAAATAAAAAATTAAAGATCGTGAAATGGCAACAACTTGTTTATCAAAATCGTCGGAAACCCAAAAAATACAAAAAAAAAAAAGCACCTTCACCAGTAGTTTTACAAAGTAAGTTTGAAGATACCAACCACAGATGTAACATCTCCTAACTCAAAGTAGCTAGGAATAAGCTAAAAAACTAAAAATATTCATTTTTGAAAAGAAAAGGGGGAAATGTGGAAATTTTTCTAAATTTAAGAAGTGTGTTTTATCCATTTTCAAGTGGCTATAACTCCTAGCTCAAGATGATTTAAAGTAGTTCTTTATATGGTTGGAAATCCCTTAGAGATATCTTTCCAAAACAACGGAGTTTGCACATTTTGGATGTTGTGTGAGGGAGATATTTCTATCGCAAGTTGGGCTATTAAAGTTAGGAAAGTCCAATTCCGTATTTAAGTAAGGACAAACTAGTCTTTTCACCTATCTATTTCCTAATTCATTTTAAGGGTTTATTAGGGGTAAAAATAAGTTTTACTCCAATTTTTGAAAATCAATTTACACTTAGGGCTTGGGAGAAAAGAGAAGAGAAGAAGGAGAATGAAGAAACATCAAGTTTTCGCCAAGAACACCAAGATCGTAGAGTTCATAATAACATATGGATTTCGTCGGGGGTGATTCCTAAAAAGGTATGTGAGTCTTCCATAATTTTGGGTTCATTCACCCATGTGCAAAGCATGACTGATCCAGCGTGATTTTATATTAAAAAGATTGAATTTTGAATGTTCTTGAATGTTGTTCTTGAATATGAGTTGAGACTAGGAGTTCTTTAATTATTTAGGTGTTGTTCCTGAATAAATTTGATTAGATCCTTCTATATATGATGTGGGTACATAAATATAAAGTGAACTGTTAAGAAAAAGAATCAAATTAAAAGGATTTGCAATCAGAAAACTTGATGATTTTTTTTCTAATTTTTGCCTAAGGAACAGGTGGCGCGACGCGAACCCATAGTGCCAGGAGGGTTGGGGCGGCGTGCCAGAATGGTGACTCTATCAAGTGAGACTGGAGTGGCCAAAACGTCATTTTTCACCCGTATTCAATATTCTCTACGTTTAAGTTTTTCTAAAGTGTTATAACACTTCATATAGATTCTAACTACTATAAATGACTTCTAAACATATAGAAATCATCCAGAAAAATGAATTACAACCTTGAATCAATAACTTCAAATTCAAGGAAAGTTTAGAGACAAGTCTAGAAAGTTCTTCGAGTTCTTTCAAGAAGTCTATTACAGATAATTTAAGCTTATTTTAAGACTTAAATATCAAGTTGATAAAATTAAGGATAAGAATAAGATGAAGTTCATTTCAGATTTTCATAAGTTTTCCATAAACGTGTTAACTTCATTTAAGACTTAAGTTGAGTTCTATTCAGTGTAAAGTGAAGTCTTTTCTCCAAAAATAGTATGTGGGGACTAAGTATTCCAAAAGCAGTATTAAAATATTTTCACATTTAAGGGAATGGAAACTGAGATTTCCAGGGAGCATTAAGACAAGTTTTCAGAAAAGAACTATAGCTTTCTAAATGAAGCAAGCAGGGAAACAAAGATTTCGAAGATAGCCCTTGAGCTAAGTATATTTTGAGAACTAATCTCAAACCACATAATCAGTATGTTTTAAAAACATAAGAGTCAGCATATTTTGAGAGTAGTATTTAGCACCGATATGGGTGAAAGTTAGACAACTCACTGCCCCCATAAATTATGTAACCACCACAGGTGGAAAAGAGTCATACTTTTTATATGAACCCTTTGCTCAGTAGACTAGTGGATCCATTAGGCAGTTCAGGTCTTATACCTTTGGCTGGGTATAGAATGTGATGGAATCATGAGGTAGATCGTTGTATCATCACTAAAACTCTTAGGTGATAATTGTTGGCTAGAGAAACTCCGATAGAAGTTAACTGTTTATTTATATACATCAATTTATTTTCTGTTTATTACATCGTAGAGTTACTTGTATTCTTGTATACTTCCAGAGTTTACAACAAATTTCAAACAACTTTTCTTTATATTGAACTTGTTTTCAAATTGTTTTATATTGAAATGAGTTAGTTATTCATGAGTTGAGCAGAGCAGAGGAATGTGTTCCACACTCTTTTCTAGCCTATGTTGTTTAACATTCCAACTCGCATACTCCTACATTAAATATATTGATGCTAGTTGGCCGGCATCGTATCATGATGCAGATGCATGTAACCAGGATCAACACCATCCAACGCCCGATTGATCCAACTTAGCACTTGGAGACAATGGAAAGGTTTCTTGCATTTTGGAGGACACATTTATTGATTTTTAGTACTTTCTTTATTAGGATGTTGTGGGGTCTGTCCCAACATCCATATTAGTTTTAGAGGACTTCACAGATAGACAATCTAATGTTAGTTTTTTAGTCTTTTCAAGATTATTCCTTTTATTAGGATTTGAGTTGCAAACTTTTGGCTAAGTTTGAATGTGTCAGCTTAATAAACAATCTCAGTTATGATATTCTTTTTGGTTAAGTAATGATTATTTCCTTCTGCTAATTTGAGTAAGCCAGGTCAAGGGTTCGCTCGAGGTGATCAATGGTAATTAAGTTCCAGCCATGTCTAGGGTGTAAGCTCGAGGGCGTGAAAAACATTGTATTATAGAATATACTTCAAGAGTCTTATGGAGTCTATCAAGGCATATCTGTAGTGTCCTAGTCATCGGTCTGAATCGCGCCACATATATGAGTACGAGGCTACCATATTTAGGAATTTCTAACTTCTTTCATATTCCTTTTCGTGCGTTAGAGTTTATCTCTAAAACGTTTATTTTTAATTCGTGCTTACGCGTGTTGTAGATCATCCTTCCTCCATGAAGAACAGCCAGCTAGGAGAAATGTTGATGATCCATAGGTACCCAATACACAAAATGTGTTACCTCAAATAAAATTCACCAATGCTAAATTCTGTGAGGTTATCTGGTTATTAGGATAAGTATTGACTAACCTAGTATGGAAGTAGAGAGGAGCTCGAAAAGGAAAGGCTAACACTTCAAGGATTTGTGAGTTCTTGAGGATGAATCCCCCAACTTTAACGGGTTTGAGCACTACATAGGATTCAGAGAACTTCACTGAAAAAGGTTTCGAGGTGATGAATGTTGTTAGCACATAGCGAATTGAGATAGTTGTTTATCAACTCAAGGGAATTGATAGAACTTGGTTTGATAAGTGGAAAGAGGGTACAGATGAAGATGCACCACCTGTGAGTTGGTCTTGTTTTGAGGAGGCCTTCTTGGGCGTATCATTCCCCGAGAACTGAGAAACGCCAAGGTACATGAGTTCCTCACACTTAAGTATGATTCTCTAAGTGTGCGTGACTATGGGTTGAAATTCACCCAATTATCTCATTATACTCAAGAAACTTTTAAGAACATGAGGACTAGAATGAGTTTGTTTGTTGCTAGATTGGATCGCTTTTCAAGTAAAGAGGGCCGAGCAGAAAATAATTATTGGGGACGCAGACATTTTGAGGTTGATGATATATGTGCATTAGGTAGAGAGGAAAATCTAAGAGAAATAGACGAGTACAAGAACAAGAGAGCTAATACAGGGAATCAATGCGGGCAGAAGAAGATTAATGCCAACTTGTAATTGTCCCAATAGAAATAGAAGGGTCCGGCTCCATCATCTTCTAGTGCAACTGCACCTAATAAAAATGGTCACTACTATGGTCGGAATTCCAGATCAAATATGGGTTATTCACAAGATAGTGTGGAATAAGGGGATAGTAGGTCTCTTTCCTGCACCAAGTGTTGTAGGATCCACTATGGTGTTTGTCGTGAGGGATTCACTCGTTGTTTCAAGTGTAGTGAGACCGGACATTTACGTGGGAGTGCCTAGAGAACAAGCAAGGAAGTGGTAATGGGGGAAATAGAGACCAGTCTTCATCATTTGCTTCACAAGATAGGGCTGCGCCTAGGGCAGCTACTTTCGGTACTGGCAGAATAATAAACCGCTTTGATGCTCTCAACAATCTCTATGAGAATAAGATTTTGCCAGAAGTTTTTAGTCGTATGATTCAAGTCTTTGACTTTATTGTTTATACATTACTAGACATAGGAGTGAGTTTATCTTTTGTAACTCCATAGGTTCCTATGAACTTTGATATTGTTCTTGAGAAACTTAGTTAACCATTCAGTGTTTCCACACTTGTTGTTTAATCCATACTAGCAGAAAGACTCTACCGTGATTTTCCCTTTTCAGTCAAACAAAAGAGTACCATGGTTGATTTAATTGAATTAGACATGGTATACTTTGATGTTATTCTTGGTATCGATTGACTTCATGCCTGTTATGACTCAGTTGATTGTAGAAATCGAGTAGTCAAGTTCAGTTTTGAAATGATCCAGTGTTAGAGTTGAAAAGCAATTCAACAATACCTAAGTGTCAATTCATTTCGTACATTAAGGAAGGGAAATTAGTCTCTAAGGGGTGTGTCTATCACTTAGCCCGAGTTAAAGACTCTAGTGTTGGGATACCTCTTATTCAGTCAGTCCCATTAGTGAAAGAGTTTCCATAAGTCTTTACAAATGATATTCCCTGAGTACCTCATAAGAGAGATAGACTTTGGTATATATCTTCTGGTAGATACTCATCCTATCTCTATGCCACCATACACGATGGCCCGACAGAGTTTAAAGAGTTGAATGAATAATTAAGACATATTTTAATTAAGGGTTTCATTCGACCAAATGTCTCACCGTGGGGATCTCAAGTCTTATTTGTGATAAAGAAAGATGGTTCCATTAGGATGTGTTTAGATTACCACCAACTGAATATGGTTATCATGAATAATAAATTCACACTTCCAAGAATTCATGATCTTTTTGACCAGCTTCAAGGTGCTTCTTGCTTCTCCATAATAGATCTCAGGTCAAGCTACCATAAGTTGAAAGTTAGGGAATGTGATATTCCAAAGACATTATTTACAACCAGGCATGAACATTATGAATTTTTGGTCATGTCATTTAGTTTAACTAATGCACCAGCAGAGTTCACGGATCTTATGAATAGTGTCTTTAAGACTTATTTAGATATGTTTGTTATTGTCTATATTGATTACATAATAATATATTTAATGAATGAAGAAGATCATGCTAGTCACCTCAGGATAGTCCTTCACACTTTGAAAGATAAGGAGTTTTATGCCAAGTTCTGCAAGTGTGAGTTTTTGCTCGAGTCAATGACATTCTTAGGCCACATAGTTTCTAGTGATGGAATTAGAGTGGATAACCCAAAAGATAGAAGTAGTTCAAAGTTGGCCTAGCCCCATCTATCCAAATAAAAGGAGTTTCTTGTATTTGGCTGGCTACTATAGAAGGTTTGTTGAGGTATTTTCATCTATTTCGTCTCCTCTGACTAAGTTGACTCAGAAGAAAGTTAAACTTCAATAGTCTGAAGCTTGTGATCAAAGCTTTCAGGAATTGATAAAGAGGTTGACTACTGTCCTGATTTTGACCTTTCCAGAAGGTACTCTAGGTTCTGTGGTGTATTGTGGTGCATCTAGAGTTGGGTTGGATTCTGTATTAATATGGAATGACAAAGTTATAATTTATGCCTCCATACAATTGAAGGTTCATGAGAGGAATTATCAAACCCATGACTTGGAGTTAGCTGTTGTAGTATTCGCCTTGAAGATATGGCGTCACTACTTGTACGACATTCATATTGATATATTCACTTATTATAAGAGACTACAATATGTGTTCACCTAGAAGTAGCTCAATCTCAGACAGAGGAGGTGGTTATATTTACTCAAGTATTATGACATGAGTATTCATTGACATCTATGTAAGGATAATTTTGTTGGTGATGCCTTTAACAGGTTATCTATGGGTAATACCGCCCATCTAGAAGAAGGGAAGAAATAACTAGCAAAAGATGTACATAGACTTGCACGCCTGTTTGTCATTCTTATGCACTCCACGGAAGGAGGGATAGTGGTGACAATTGGTGTTGAGTCATCATATGTGGCAGAAGTGAAAGGAAGCAAGACCAAGACCCCATTTTGCTTTATCATAAGGCTAATGTTCATAAGCAAAGAATATTGACTTTTAAACAAGGGGGAGATGGTGTGTTGAAGTATGAAGATAGAGTGTCTATACATTTGGTGGATGGACATCAAGAGAGGATCATGGAGGAAGCTCATAAATCAAGATATTTCATTAATCCGGGTACCACAAATTAAAGGTGTACCACGATTTAAGAGAGGTATATTGGTAGGAAGGTATGAAGAGGGGCATTGCTGAGTGTGTTGCCAAATGCCCAAATTGCCTACAAGTGAATGTACAACACCAAAGTCCTCAAGGTTTGTCTTAGAATATAGAACTTCCGGAATGGAAGTGGAAGATGATCAATATGGACTTCATCACAGGGTTACAAAGGTCTCGCATATTGCATGATTCAATTTGGGTGATTTTTGATACAATGAGAAAATCAAACCAAACTCGTGCCCCACACCACTCTTTCCTCGCCAGCTTATTCTCCTTGCCTTACGACCTTTCTTTACCTACCCTCCTCCCCCCTTCCCCCTGACTTCCCTCTTTCCCGCCCCTCGACCCCCCAGCGATTATTCCTCCATTTTTGGTTTTCCACATCAAATCGCCCCCTTTCTTCACTCAGCCACACCGATTAGCCTTGCACCCCTGACCACTTCCTAGCCACCCCCCCTCCCCCCTTCATGCTGTCCAGACACGCCTTCTCACGACAATCACAAATCCTACACCTCCCTTCCGGATCACATCCCCCCTTCCTAACACTCCTCACCCCCCCATTATTTATCCCCCACTCTCCCCATATTTCCCTTAAGTACCCTCTCCTACCTTTCAACCGCCTGCACACCCTCTTCTTAATTCCTCTTACAACCCTTGGTCCTTTGCTCCAAACGTCCCATTCCCTCCAGTTTTTCTTTCACATTTTTCTACACCCCCCTCCTCTACCACGTTGCTCGCTCCTCCCCCATCGCTCTCCATACACCCCCCACCTTACAGACAACCGCTTCTTCCTTTCGCCTCATCCCCCCGTTTCCCCCCTCCATACCGCCCCACCTACCACTAAAATCTCACCCTTCCGCCCACCATTATTCTTCTTCTTACTCGTCACACCCTTCCATTCGACCTGCCACTGCCTGCATAACTACCTTACGACCCCCCCCCCCCCACTCTTGTGAACACTTCGTACCACCGTCCTTCCTCCCCCCCGCTCTCTCCTCCTTTTCCCTTGTCCTATCCAATATCACGAATCCCATCTCCAACCTCATCCCCGCATACTTACCCCCCCCCCCACGTCACCCTCTTTTATTTTAATCTTGTCTTCTCATCCACTCGCGCTTCTCCGCATTCCCCACGCAATCCGCCTCTACTGACATTTGTTAGCCCTTTAACTCTCCCCCTCTCCCACACCCCTACCACATTCCATATCAATCGGGGCCCTACCCTGGTCTATATTCTTAACTTTGCTCGTCTTTTCCACCCGCTCCGACTCCATCTCCCCCATACTATCTTGTATACCCTTTCTTTCACTCTTTCGCACCCCTTACTCAGCTCGGCAACCATTTACACCCCCTTCCCTTATATCGTATACCTAGGGTTCAGTCGTCCCACATAACAGGTGCCCCCTTCCCCGGGTTCTCGAGTTTACTAAAAGTTTGTATCTACAAATGATGCTATTACCTCACTCCCCACGCAGCACACCCGCCAACCCTCCTTCTCCCGATCCCCTCCCATTATTCCCCGCACCCCCCCCTTATCTTAATCTCAGTCAAAAACCCTCGACGACACATTCCCGAAAGTGCACGTAGCATGTTGCTTTTATTCTCTATCGTTTTTATTCTCCCCAATTCCACCCAAACTTTACTCCTTCAACCTATTCTCGCCACCTATTTACTTACCCGTACATTGCCCTCTTTTTCTCCCCATACCTGCCCCCCCGCACTTCTGCATCCGCACTATTTGCAAGCCCTATCTTGCCCATTTATCGACCCCATCCCACTCACCCTCAACGTTTCATTTCACTAGTTTCATCTACCTCTTTCCCCCAAATACCGCACTACCTTACACCCAACGACCCATCTCGTTCGCCTTCCTTCCACAACTCCATCTTCCTTGCAATCACCACACACCCTAAGCAGGCTTCGCTCCTTTGACCTTTCCCCCCCTCCCTGATTCTCTCCACCCTTCCCGTCCATCATCTATTGTTCACGGGTCCACCCAATTTCTAGTAGACTCGCTCCCCCCCCTCAGTCATACTTGCTTTCTCTCTTCCGTTAACCCCATATTGTTATTAGTCTGTTTGCTCAGTCCTCCACTCCATAACCGTCTTCGACATCTAACACTCCCAATCGCGCTAAATCCCCTCTTATTCCGCCCACCTCAGCGTAATGCCCTCCGATCTTTCCTACTTCTAGCTCTATACATTCCATGCGTAACTTTAGCACGTCACACACGCTTGCGTTATTAGGTGTCTGGCCCTAACAAGCAAATACCTCGTCCCTCGTTCGTAATAACTGGAACAGCAGATCGGGGTGCGGTGAGCCTGTGTGATGGTCCAATAGCGCTTACTCTTTGTTACTGTTTATCGCAGTTATTGCAGTTGTAGAAGGTAACACACATTTAGCTTCAATGCGGGCGGGGCGAATTTGGGGATTCAATATTAGAGGTTTATGAATGAACGGTGTGGTGGCGCAGTCGCTAAAGCGTATATGAAGGGGAAGGGTGATGGGCGTGGATGGTTAACGAGGCGGTGGTTTGAATCAAGAAGTGAGGGAGGAAGCCGTCCTCCACGGGTGCCCCTGATTTCGTGCTGAGTCTCTATACTTCAGCTACGTTAGTAGCCGACCTCCGCTTGTTTCCCAATGCTCCTCGTTGTCACTACTCAGTTTTCGTTCCCCCCGCCTGCAACTACTTAATGGTCCTATTTTTATCCGTTCTTTTGTTGATCTTTCTAATCTCCACCGCGTCTATCATGGGACCTCACGCCTTATGAGTTCTTTATTGTCCTTTTGCGCTTTTATTATTCGGGTTGTTGTCCGTTGGTATAAAGACCACTCATTAGGACAGAGGATATGTAAAATGTCCTATACATTCAAAGGTGGTTTGAACATTAAGGGTTCACATTTTCGATCATT
Organism: Solanum habrochaites; assembly: GCA_027704765.1. Classification (NCBI taxonomy): domain Eukaryota; kingdom Viridiplantae; phylum Streptophyta; class Magnoliopsida; order Solanales; family Solanaceae; genus Solanum; species Solanum habrochaites. Next base: position 30,816,331 of record JAKWJA010002489.1, on the reverse strand, counting down.
TCAAATAGAGGTTCCCAATTTACTATTCACCTCTGGAAGTCTTTTTATAAAGGTTTGGGTTCAAAGGTGAACTAAAGCAATGCTTTTATTGCTTAGATGGATGGGAAAGCGGAGCCTACTGTCAAAACCTTAGAAAAGATGTTGAGGGCTTGTGTGATTTATTTCAAGGGGAATTGGGATGATCACTTATCTCTCATTGAATTTTCCTACAACAACAGTTATCATTCGAACATCCAAATTGCTCCATATGAAGCTCTTATGAGAGAAGATGCAAATCTCCTATAGGGTGGTTAAAAGTTGGTGAAGCAGGGTTGATAGGACCATATCTAGTTCTCTAAGATGTGGAGAAGGTGAATGTGATTCAAGAGATATGGAAAACTCCACAGAGTTGCCAAAATTTCTATACAGATGTTAAGAGAATACCATTGGAGTTTGAAGTGGATGACTGGGTGTATCTAAATGTTTCACCCATGAAGAGTGTTATAAGGTTTGGTAATAAGGGGAAACATAGTCCCTGATATATTTGTCCTTATAGAATAACCAAGAGAGCTGACAATGTAACTTTATGAGTTGCAGCTACCACAAGAGTAAACAACGGTTCATCTGGTATTTCATATCTCAATGTTGAAAAAGTGCATGGGTTTCTTTCACTGATTGTACCGAATGAAAATGGTAGAATTGAGAAGAGATTCCGATTCCGATTTTAGATCGCCAAGTTCGCAAGTTGAGAACAAATGAGGTGGCATCAGTCAAATTCCTTTGGTGGAACCAATTTGTTGAAGAAGCGACTTGAGAAGATGAAGAAGTTATAAAGAATCGATACTAAAATCTTTTTTGACTGAACAGAATGAAAGAAGTAGATCAAGGATGAATAATGTCTTTTAGGACTTTCAACTATGAGTAAGCATGTCTTAGTTGCTTTAGATTGTCGAGTGTTAAACATGAGGCTACTATTCTTAGCTTAGTGAAAGACATCTTATTCGAGGATGAATATTCCCAATGAGGAGGTATTGTAACATCTCATAACTCAAAATATCTAGGAATAAGCTAAGTAACTAAAAATATTCATTTCTGAAAGTAAAGGGGAAACTTGAAAATTATTTTAAGTTTAAAGAGTAAGTTATTGCCATTTTCAAACGGTTATGACTCGTAGTTTAGGATTATGTAGACGTATTTATTTATATGGTGAATACCTTGGATATGCCTACTGGAAGTTGGGCTATTGAAGTGAGGAATGTCCAATTACGGATTTAAGTAAGGGCAAACAAGTCTTTTCACCCATCTATTTCCTAATTAGTTTTAAGGGTTTTTATTAGGGGTAAAATTAAGAAATAATTCATTTTTGGAAATTAATTTATGCTTAGGTCTTGGGAGAAAAGAGAAGAGAAGAAGGGGATGAGAGAAAGATCAATGTTTCGCCAATATCGTCAAGTTCGTAATAACTTGTCGATTTTGTCATGGGTGATCCCTAAAAAGGTCTTTTAGTCTTCCATAACATTGGGCTCATTCACCCACGTGCCAAGTATGGATGATTCATCGTGATTAGTTCAGGACCTAAAAAGATTTGATTTGATGTTCTGACTGTTGTTCTGCTTTTCCTTGACATGAGTTGAAGATTTGGATGTTCTGTAACGATTAGAAGTTTGGTTCTTGAATTCCTTTGGATAGGTCCTTGTATATATGACGTTGGTACATGAACCTAAAGTGAATTTGAGAAAAAGAATCGAATTAAAATATTTTAAAGTTAGAAAATCAGAGGAAAAATTTGACATATTTTCGCCTAAGGAAGAGGTGGCCGGCGCGGCGCGCCCCCATAGCACTAGGAGGGATAGGTGGTGCGCCAGAATGGTGCCTTAGTTAAATGAGGCCGGCATGGTGTGCCCCCGATGCGCCCAAAATGTTATCTTTCTCAAAGTTTTCATTACTCCGTCCGTTTATTTTTTCTTAAGTGTTTTAACACTTCATATTGATTCTAACATCTCAAAATAACTTCTAAATATATATAAATCATCTAGAAAAACATGAATTACAACCTTGAATCCATAAGTTCACATTCAAGTAAATTTTAGAGCCAAGTCTAGAAAATTCTTAGAGTTCTTTCAAGAAGTCTTTAATAAATAATTTAAACTTTGTTTAAGACATAAAGAACAGGCTGAGTGAGGAGTAAAGATAAGAATAAGAAGAAGTTCATTTCAGATTTTCATAAGTCTTTTACAAACGTGTTAACTTCATTTAAGTCTTAAGTTTAATTTAGTTCAGAGTAAAGTGAAGTCTTTTCTTCAAAAACAGTATATGGGGACTACATACTTCCAAAGAAATATTAAAATGTTTTCACATTTAAGGGAATGGAAACTGAGACTCCAAGGAGTCTTAGGGCTTGTTTTCAGAAAAGAACTATTGCTTTCTAAATGAAGCAAGCAGGGAAATTAATATTTCCAAGATAGCCCTTAAGCTAAGTATATTTTGAGCACTAATCTCAAACCACAGAATCAATTTGTATTAAAAACATATGAGCCAGTATATTTTAGGAGTAGTATTGAGCACCGTAAGGCGGATAGTTTAGACAACTCAAACCCCCACATAAAACATGTAACCACCATGGGTGGAAAGGGGTCATAATTTTTAGATGACACCGTTAACAAATAGCCTAGTGAAATCGTGAGTTTTTAAGAGTATCATGTTTATACCTTTTGACCGCGGAGTAGACAATAGTTATCGTTGACGCAAATTAGTATTATTCGTCGGATCAGAGAAGATAGAAAAAGAGAGCAAAACCCGCAGAAGTTAAATTTAATCATATAATAATTCGTGTATTTTATATACATCTTAGAGGTATGTGTATCTGGTTAAGCATTCAGAGTTACAATATGTTTTCAAAACAGTCTTTTCACTAGTGAACTCTTTCTAAATTGCTTTATATTGAATGAGGTCGTTATTCATGAGTCAAGCAGAGACCGTTGTTGCATCGGAACCCTAATGTGACGGCAGGTAATCCAGATCAGACCATCAAGTGCCCGATTGATCCTATTGAGCACTTTGAGTCAGTGGTGAGAGTCCTTGTATTCTTGAGGACGCATTTAATGATTTTTAGTAATTTCTTTAATAGGATGTTGTGGGGTCTGTCCCAACATCCATCTCAGTTTTAGAGGCTTCATAGACAGACTCTCTAATATTAGTATTTTGAGACATTTCAGTATTATTCCTTTTGTTAAGACTTGAGTTGTCAGTTTTTGGCTAAGTTTGAATGTTTCAGCTTTACAAACATTCTCAGTTTTGATGTTCTTTTTAGTTATGTTATTATTATTGTCTTCCAATGAGTTAAGTAAGTCAAACCAATGGTTCGCTCGAGGCCAAAAATGGTCATCAAGTGTCGGTCGCGTCCACGATGTTTGCTCGGGACGTGAAAACAAACGATATAGATTGACAGATTTTTTCGAGATCTCAGCCTTGATAATCGAGAAATAAAATAAATATAAAAAAGAACGTAACAAAGAAAATGTTATTACTCCACAAATCTGCAAAACCCCAAAAAGAATTTATTTAAAATGATTTTAATTTTTATTCACATCTATAACAACATCTCATAATTGTGACATGTTGCCATTAACTTTTTTTAAAGTCACATGTCAAAACTCTCTTTATCTGGAGATTCTAGTTATCTAAAATTCAGTCATATTCTTTATAGCATTGCAAAACAAAATAATAAAACGGAAACCCCCAAACCCAAATTATTTGTGTGATCATAGTTATAAAAATATTATACATTCCGATTAATTGCTGCAACTCATTTAATATTAAAAATCTTATAAGGATAGAGTTCCATGATTGACTTAGTGTTATAACTGCAGGAACAAGAAAGAAACTAAGACAAAAATCTTAAGAATGTCGAATATTTGGACTGTTATAAATTTCAATAGTTAATGTTTGAGAGGTTTAGAATTAGAAACAAAAAAGAAAAACGAAAAAATTTGAATATATATAATTAACTTCAACATTCCTGGCCCATGATTATAAAGACACAGAAGAACTGGATTTACTTTTTCTGTGTTTCTTTTACCTTATTCCGGTGGACGTATTTAGGGGGGTAAACCCTGGACTACGAAATTTTTTTCTTTTGTTTTAGTATATGCAACTTCATGATCAAACACGCTATATCAAGGTACGCTGAGAGGGCAAATCTTATGATTTCAAGTTATTATCAAATTTCTGTTGTGAGTCACATAAAAATAAGCAGCGTATTATCAACAACATATCCGTTGGTAAATCTATCAAACGGATGGAAATCAAGTTAACCTACTGATTACTAAAAAATCCAAGGTGATGTTAAAAGGCTTGTCAGAAATTTTTGCAAACCAATTATTAATCGTTGGTAACTTACTCACAAAAAATCGGTTTGGCCAACCACCTGAAGATTTTGTTGGTAATATATGAAAATGGCTCAACAGTTTGGGGGAAAATTGCCAACAAAAATTGGTAGTATCCAGTGAGGTATCCTTCACTGCGGGATAAAGAAAAATAGGTTAGTAAATTAGGTATTATATTAAAATTGTAAGTAATTAGTTAAGTATATTCAATAACAAAAAGCCTTCATTAGTAATCCGTTAGAAAATTTTTATTAATGTAGAGAAAAGGTGTTTGGTCATAAAATATGATTTTTCAAAAATTCGTGGGTAATAGGTTAGCAATCATAATTTTCCTATGGAAAAAATTACATCAATAACAATAATCATGTTCTTGTTTCTATTTTTAGGAATTGCCAATAAGAGTAAGTAAATGATACGAGATTTTTACAAGTAGTTAGAATGTTAAATGTTTCATAATGAATATAAAAGGAAAGTAAGTAAACTGGAGCACCCGCTCGTCTTCTTATAAAATGTGACAATTACTAGTAAAAAGGACACATCAAATGATTTCAAAATACATAATGTAAAGCACGATAGCAAGATATGAATTCCAGAATACAAGAGAAATAATGTCTTCAATTACATCAAATAACTAATCTCCACCCACAAGAAAATCAAAGTGTTCATCATCATCCATATAAAATAGTTGATGTCTCAAGCACTAGAATGCTATTGTGTCCACTTTAGTTACACAAGATAGCCCTAAGCTTGTCTTCCTATAATAAAAGAGGGAAAATAAATAAAAAAGGAAACTAGATAACATGCACAATACCATGCACATATGTGGTAACATTTCAATACATAACTTCCTCATAAAGATTTGCAACAATGTAATTGATATCTCCCTGAAGTAGAGATTAAATCACGTAATAAGATGAAACTTTTAGAACCGAAGAGGATATGATGGAAAGAATCAACATACCTGTTGAACTATGTGAATAGCAATAATTTTTGTGGGGGGTTGGGTGAATAAAGCTATCTTGTCAGCTAAACTGTAATGGTCAGTCGACCTCAACCCAAGTTTGAGCTATGGGAATGAAGAAATAGTGAAAGTATCTGTAGAAATGATAATACACAGGAACAGTTATAAAGGTTTGAATCACCATATGTGGTTCCTATGTCCCAAGTTTCCATTGATTTCAAGGGTTCTTTAGAACGTTTGAAGGTGTCCTTGAAAAGTACAGAGTCCTTAACTTGTCCTTTCTGATATGAAAATCAGGAAATTATATCTTAACACTCCGACTACTGGAAACCTACACAAAGGAAGTTTCTCGCTCTTTCTTTTCAATTGTTGTGTTCTACTCAGCGATTACTACCAATTATGAAAGATGAAACAAGATCATAATATAAGCTCAAGAGAATTTGAATATTTTTCATCTAAGAAAGAGGGAGGTTTAAATAGCCGTGAGAGGTGATGATCTATTCGAAAACCCAAGGGAGTTGCGAATCAAGGATCCTTGGATGATTGTTTGATTAAGTTTAATTGATTTTCTGACTCACGCCCATATCATATATGTACATGATTAAATTAATTTCTTCATTTGTTGGATGATTTCGTGAGATTATGTCTGATCTTCCATGAATTTTGCTAATTTGTTAATCTTTTCCATAAGTCGTGGTTGATTGATCTGCTGATATATCTTTTCCTTCTTTAGCCGTTTGTTCTGCGTGATTGAAGATCTCTTCCCTTTTCTGGTTGCTTAGTAAATCCAGTCTGGATTCCATTTGGTTTGATCCTTGACTTTTTTTTTTGTTTTCCATAATGTTTTCATGAATTCATGCTGCTCGTATTATTCTTTGTTCATTCCTACGATTTGTCATTAATTAGAATATAATAAGTTAACAATCTCCCCCTTTTTGATATTTACAACTATAATAAATGAAAGGGTAAGACATCTTCCCTATTTGGTATTTCTTGGACGAATGGTCACTTTAGTGCTCCCCCAATATGAGTACATCACCTTTCTGTATGCCCATGTACAAATTCTTCCCCTTTGACATAGTAAAAAAGGAAAACAAAACAACAAGCAAGGTAGAGAAAGAAGGACAACTAAACAGACAAAGAGTATGGGGTCAGAAGCCCAAAATATACAGTCCAACATGTAAGGAGAAAGATCTCCACAAAACTAAGTGTCTTAAACAAAAGCAAATGAGGTCATAGTCATAATGTTTCACCAGAAAATACGTCAAAGTGTTTACCACGTTCATGCAGAAAGTGGCAAGAGATTTCTCAACAGTCTTAGAGAAAGAGCAATATGAAGTGTTCATAGGTGACGCCAATTAATTGTTATAAGAGTCAGCTCTAGTTTTGATGGAGTTGACTTCCTTTAGAATGGTGTTAATAGAATGAGATGAAATACATTCTCAGTCCTCCCATACAAGTAAAAACCGAAAGCTTTTCAATATCAGAGGTTGGAGTCATTGTGGAGCTGTAGAACTTCTCCAAGGGTATTATATAAAAACTGCATATAGATTACGACCATCGAAACTATCTTATGTGTTCAGGCCTTCTTGAGGAGCAACGCTGCAACTCAGCAGAGATGCTAGAGCTAGGGGTGTATCAACCCGTAGATTGGCAGACTCCTTCTAATTTACATTTTTTTAAATACAAAAACATATCTATGCTCGAAAAATGTTTTGAGTATTATATGTATCATAAATAAATGTAACCTTCGGTAGTTAGAGAAATCACAGCAGAATCCACAGTAATCGTAGAGAATAAGAAGTCCCATGGGTGGGGGGAAGCCGTTGCAACGGAGTTCGTATCCTCAACAACATTCAACCATGTATCGGGACCTACATAGAGCCCACTTCATATTTGAATCTTCGAAGCAGAGAAAGAAATCCATAAATATAACTTTGTTGGAGATTTTTTCTAAGTGAGCCCTTTTATGGAACCATATTTGTAGCCACAATATGGGTGAGATTCTATTCTCAAAATCAAGATATAGGAGAACAAAGCTAGAGACGTCAGCCCCAGTTTCAGCCACAAAACATTAGCATCTTCTAACGAGGTTTCAAAATGATCAAGCCATACAATTCCACGCATGAATAGTATATCACTGGTATATTCAGAGCCAAAAACTTCCTTAAACATAGAATAATTAATAATGATATGGTGACATTTACTAGTAGAAGACAAATAAAATATTTTAAAATTACATATAGATAAATATACAAGAAATAGTTTCCAGATTACAACAGAAAAAAATGGCTTCAATTATATCAAATAAATAATGTCAACCCATAAGAAAAAGAAAGAGTTTGCCGCGATGTTATTGATATCTCCCTACAGTAGAGATTAAATTACGTAATAAAATGGCCACTTTGAGATTCGAGAGAGAATGATGGAAAGACTCAACTCGATATTTTTACAAAACTTCACAATTCCCTTTTTTATTATCATATTCACGTTTCTCCATTTTATAGCTAAATTCTTGGTGTTCTTTAGGATCCATAAATCAAAAAATGAGTCATTTCTTTTTCTTGATACCTGTTGAACTATAATCATACTATCTTGAATGTTTTTTTCTAACTTTTGTTAGATGCATTGAATGAATAAGGCGAAAAAAAAAAAAAACGGTATGTGCCATCCAAGACAAGCTATTAGACATATATTTAAGTTTATGAAGACTTTGTTAAAATTTCTTCAAACTAATCAAGGGCCAAAGCAAATGTGATCAGTACTTATGTAAAGAACTTATCATTACAGTATACCATCAAATCGGAAATACAGCTATTAGACATGTACTTATCATTTACATCTTAATACCCATTGTGATTTTTTTTTATTTTTCCATTTTACAGTTTATCTGACTTAATGTGTATTCCCAAACATGTGGACATTTACTCAAACATTCAACTTTAAATTGTTTAATACACCACAGCAAAAACGGACACTGTTCTAGTACAGCTAATGTTTCAATTCGCACGTTTCCTATAATAATCTTATAGGTGGAAAGTGGAAATAGAAGAGATATTCTTTGCATCTGTTAAGAAGGGTTCAATTTACTTAAGTCCAGGGTCTATCTAAAACAACCTTTACCTTATAGGGATAACGTTAACATACATACTATCATTTTCAGACACCATTCGTAATATTGCACTTTCTAAGGACCTGAAATTCGTCGTTGGGAAAAATCAATGGGAAAATAATTGGGGACAGAAAATTTTTCTCAACCTAGTCTATATTTGGACAAAATTTGGAGTCATTAAGGTGTAGAGGAATGTGTTAGAAATCGTGTGATTAATTTATAATTTTGATTACATGAGTAGTAGATGAGACGTTAAGGAACCTGTATGACTTAACAAAAATAAATTCGACCGAGTAGAACTCCCGGTATCCATCTTAGCGTAAATGGTATTTCTGAGTGTCACTGGTTAAATGTGTGTTGTGAAATCGTGGTCTTGGAATTAATTAAAGGTTTCACTATTTCGTGCAAGCAACTTTGACGCCGAATTTGGTGTCTTTGTCGGGGATCTATATCGGGGTGGGTGCCGTTGTGGAAGGGTCAGACGCAACTTAAAGTCGTAAATAAACCCTAAAAACCCTTTAATCTGCGCTTGCTTGGAGTGTTTCGAGCTGTAGGAACGTACCCAACGACTTATGACAATTTCACTATTCTGAGACAAAGCGTAACACTTTAACCTCCCGGATCCAGTTTTCGATTCGTGGAATCTATTTTCTTGTGTTACTAACAATCGGGAGGGTTTTTAATTGGAAACTACGGTGGTAAATCCCTTGTTTGGATACATAAGATCAAGGGTTGACCTAGGGTTGATATTACTGATTATAATCCAGGTAATTGGATATTGTTTGTTGATTCTTGCATGTGTTAATTATTTGTAGACCTAGAATAAGCGGAAAAAATACTTAAAGGGAAGATTCAACCTCCTTAGGGGATTCAAAGTTTGATTCAATGTAGGTGATGGTTGTGATTCTATGATTGTGTGATGTATTTATGTTCATTCTTCATTATGATACTTGTATGTACATGAATGTTGCATTATTGATCACACTTGTTGTAAATGAGATAGATGAATGACTATATGCATGAATCACTTCTTGATTGGAAAACTTGAGAGTGTACTTGCATTTGTGATTGTGGTGTGTTAAAGGATCGGATTGCCATGTTACAAAATAACTAACATCAGATTTTGATGTTCCGACATAAATATGGGTTCAAATTACCACATTCCAGCCTATTTAACTGGGATAAGATTATCACGTTCCAACATTGATAACTATGGCATTGGGTATCACGTACCAGTTGTTGGAATTAATGCATCAATATTTAGTCTTCCAAAATTGTCTCTTTAGAATTTCGTAGTACATGTATCTAGTAAATTGTGATACATGTATTTAAGGATTTGTGCAAGACTTTTTTTTTTCTATTTTGAGTAGTATAAATAGTGATGTAGTTGATGATTGTAATCATCTCAAGTGACCTTAAGTAGCCTATAATAAACTTGAGAATTCTCTAAAGATATTATTTTGCTTCCATATTTCCTACAAATTGGTATGAAGACCAGGTTTTCGTTATTAATCTGATGTTAGGTGAAGAAAAAATATGGCATCCAAAACAAATAAAAGTGATGATTCTTCAGTTATTCTTACTCCATTTATTGATGGAATTGATTGTAAATACTGGAAGATAAGAATTGTAGCATTTTTGAAAGATGAAGGGTTGTGGACTATTGTTGCAAATGGCTTTGAAGATCCAGACAACGATGGTGATCTTACAGCAGCAGAGATGAAAATCTTGAGGCTAAGAGTTTCAAAATTTAAAGATGATAGAATCTGAAAAAAATTGATGAATATTGCACAAGAGTCATAAATATTGTTAATGAAATGAGAAATCATAGTAATACAATTTCTAACCAACAAGTTGTGGCAAGATTCTAATTAGTATCAAAGAAAGTATGAGTACATCCTTTTTATCAATGAGGAGACGCAAGATCTTTCTAAGCTTTCCATCAAAGAGTTAGTTGGATCATTTCATGTACATGAGAAGCGAAGATTTTTTTGTGAAGATCAACCCAAAGAGACGGCTTTCCAGTCTAAAACAAATGAGAATTCTCAATATTTCTCAAAAAATCATCAAAAGAAGAATCACAAGCCAAATAGAAGCAAGATCCTGATGGTTCTTCCAAGAAGGTTGAAGAAAAATGTGAGAAAAATTCTGATCTTTTTTTGTAAAGTTTGCAAAAAGACTAATCACAATGCAGAAAAATGTTGGCACAAAGACAAGCCCAAATGTAACTTATTAAAAAAGTTTGGGCACGTTGAAAAGGATTGATGAACAGAAACGAAGCATAAAATTTTTTGTTGAAAAATCAGAAGAAGAAACGGGAAAGAAAAACATGTTTGTTCTTCTAAATCTGATTGCTTCAAAAAAAGCATAAATGGTCTGTTGAAGTGGTTGTATTAATCAACTATGACTGGAGATGAAAAGGTTTTCCTCTCAATAAATAAGAGCGTCATTACTAAAGTGAAGATGGGGCAGGGAGCCTTCGTTGATGTGAAAGGTTAAAGGTATACTATTTCGATCAAATGAAAAGGATAGCAGAGTAGTAACAAATCATGATGTTATTTATGCTCCTTACTTAGAAGAAAATTTGCTTAGTTTTTGGTCAACTCATGGGAAATCGTGATTCCTTGAGTTTAGAGTAATTATTGCGGATTTATTATAAAATTGAGCCAATCAGTCATTGTTGCAGCAAAGATGATAAAAAAAACTTCCCTTTGCAAAAATTTCATTGCAATGCATTAAAAAAGAATCGTAGATGATTCATGGCTTGACACAAAAGATTTGGTTACTTGCATTTTCATGGTTTTTAAAGCTTCTCAAGCAAAGTACATGGTGTAAGGCCTTCCTGAGATACATACTGATGGTAGATCCCTGGTGAAAAGTTGTTAAAATGGGAAAGCAAAACAACAAGAAGTCTTTTCCCAAAAAGAGGTGTCTTGGAGAGCAAGTTCTGTACTTTGGGAACAATCTAACGACAGTTGTGGACCAATGCAGATTCCATATCTTGGAAAATCAAAGGTATTTGTTAATCTTTATTGACTGATTTCATAAGAATAAATTGGGTTATTTTTTTGAAACCAAAGGCGAGGCATTGCTACATTCAAGAAATTTAAAGACTTTGTTTGAAGAAGCAAAAAGGGTTTGCCAGCCTCAAAAACCATTCGCGTGATGAGGAGGTGAGTACACAAGTCGAGAATGTTCGAAGAAATGTGCAAAAATGAAGGCATTCAGAAGCCAACATTATACAAGGTATACTCCCTCAACAAAATGGTCATGTATTATAAAGAAGAAAATAACAAACAATTGTTGTGAAAAATGACCCAGAACTATGAAGGAAATGAGAAAGGGTTTCGCCACAATATTTTTTGGGAAGAAGCAGTGCCAGACAACAGTTTCACCTCCGTAATAGGTGCCAACCAAGACACTAACTGGGACAAGACACAATTGGGAAGCTTGGAGTGGAAATTAAACCTCTGGAAGTCATTTTAAAATGTTTGGATTATTGTTGATGATCATGTACCTACTGAGAAAAGAACACAAAAGTGAGATGAAAAAAGTCAAAATTATGTTTTTCTTTGTTATTAGTGATGTGACAAACGATATAGGCTTCGATTTTTCAAAAATACACAAACGTGTTGTTCGTTAGAGATGTCATTGTTGAAAAAACCAACAACATGGGAATGGGAAGATAAAAAGATAGAGGAATAGGTGCATCAATCATAAAATCAAGGAGCGGATGAGAAAGATGAGATGTCTCTCAAAGAGGATAAAAATCCCAGAAGGAAAATGATGAATAACCGCCTCCAAGAGGAACAAAAATGTTGAATGAAATGTATCAAAAGATAAATTTTGCCGGTGTGGAGCCACGAAATTATGAAGAAGCAATAAAACAGATTTGGAAGAAAAGCCATAGAAGAGAAATTGGGAGCTTGAAAAATAATAATGGAAGCTCTTGTGACGTATTCCTAGAGAAGAGAAGTTGTTAGCCTAAAATGGATTACAAAATCAAACTCAAAGGAAGGAGATATTCAAAAGCACAAAGCAGGTTGGTTACTAGAGGCTTCACGCAAAAAAAAAAGATATTGATTTTATTAAAACTTTCTCTCCAGTGCTCGTATTGAACAAGTAAAATGTATGTAATTGTTGTGCTGCCACAAAAGAAATGGAAGAGATTTCAACTTGATGTTAAATCAGCATTTCTGAATGGAAACTTGATGATCGAGGTTTATGTTGAGTGCATCAAGGATTTTTTTGTCAGGGGGAGAATAAAGGTGACAGGCTAAAAAAAAACTCTTTACCGGATGGGAGGAAGTAAGCTCCAAGTGCCTGGGTGGTACAATGAAAATGATACATACTTTCTAAAAAATATTTTGAGAGAAGATAAAAGTGGCAGCACTTTGTCTGTGAAAGAAAGAAAAAGGAAGCATGTAATTTTTTGTATGTGGATGATTTGCTCTTTCAGAAAATATGTAAAGATAATGCAAACTTTTAAAAAACTATGATGAAGTGAAAGCTTTATGAATGAGTATCTTGGGTTGCAAGTATTTCTAGGCATCGAATTTTCTCCAAGTGAAAGAGGAATTTCATTTCTCAAAGGACGTATCACTAAAAGTATTATTTCAAAAATTTAAAATGATGGAATTGCAGGTCTATGGACATATGTTAGCCAGCAAATGAGAAGTGTAAACAAAATGATGGAGAAAGAAATTTAATAGCTCACTTTATTGTAGTTTGATTGGAAGTTTTGCTATATCTTACTTCAACAAGACCAGATTTATGTTTGATGCTAGTTTTATCCAGATTCATGGAAGAAGACAAGCCAATGCCTTTGGAGCTGTAAAGCGTGTTGTACGCTACTTGCATAGGAAAGAAACAATGGATTTGGATAATGTACAAATATGGTGGCGATTGAAATTAATTGGTTATTCTGATAGTGATTTGGGTTGGAAGTATTGATGACATCGAAGAGTACATTCTGTTTCTTCTTCTTATTTTGATTCAAGGATTTGTCTTGGTTATCAAAAAAAAAAAGTGTGTGCTCAATCCCTGCCGAAGCAGGACACTATGTTTCAGCATCCAAGGCTAGTTCTAAAGCTATGTGGCATAGGAGAATATTTGAAGACATTGGTGAAAAAAAAACTGTTTCTGTATTGTAAAAAAATTCAGCAATGCCATTTCCAAGATCTAGTACAAACCATGAAAGATTCAAAGCATATGTCGATTAAGTATTATTTATCGAGAAGCACAAGAGGAAAGGCGAAATTCAGTTCCTATGTCAGGAAAGGAGAACAAACTTGCTGAACATCTTCACCAAAGCACTTCCTAGAAAAAAAGTTTTGCTATATTCGAGAACGTATGGAGTTTTCATGCAAAATGCATTAAGGGGGAGTGTTGAAATCAATGTATCACTGTTTAGTGCTGACATATGTCTAGTTTTCAAGATAGGTCTCTCTTTAGAATTCGTTGTACATGTGTATAGGAGTAAAAATGGAGTATTTAGTTATTTGTCGCAGACTTTTTGTTTTCTATTTTGCGTAGATAAATAGTGATGTAGGTTGAGTTGTAATCATCTCAAGTGGTCTTAAGTAGACTCTAATAAACTTGAGCATTCTCAAAAAAATATATTTTCCTTACCATATTTCATACACCAGCTATGCTAATATTTGGATGGGTTTGATGAGTCTCAAAACCTTAGACTCATCTTAGTTACTTGAAATAGTGTCCGCGATGTGTATTTTTATCTCAATAGCTTCTAATAAACAATTGTCAGAGTTTCAGGTATTGGGGATTTCTTGGGAATGGTAGGAGCATGAAACAATTGTAGACATGCAAAAATGGATTTTAAAAAGTAAAGATTTCAAGTACAGCATGACCAAGCACACTTGGCGATACGCCGTATACAAAAGTTACATTTTCTGTTACAAGAAGTGAGTCGTGAAGGAGGTGAATCAAAAAGCGACAAAAAGAAGTAGTCGACGCTTCACCGAATCATTTCGCGAAGCAGCGTTATTCCACCCAACGATACCGCATGCATGGATATTAAGGCAAGACACAAACGGCGACAACCAGAGAAAAGGAGAGCCGCCGAATTGCTCGGCAATTCACGACTAAAGATGAGAAATGGATCCACCGGCACAAAATCTAAAGTCTATATACACTGAACTCTTTTATAGTTTAGAAGAAAATCTTAGAGAGTAAAAGATATAAACTTAATATTTTATTTTAAAAACTTTATTTTTAATTTTTCTCTCAAGTTTGGAGAGGGTTTTTAGGAAGCTTGAATAAAGAAGTTGTTCTAGCAATCTTGGAAGTGGTCTTTTCCATTAACCTTCCTGCGATTTTTAGGTTTAACTATTATACCCACTTGATTACATTTATATTTTAAGTAGATTTGATTCATGCTTGATGAGTGGCTAAAAAAAATCTATCTTCGGGGTGTGTGATTTAGCAAAATAATTTTGATATTACTTTGGGTCTGCTTGTTGATAGGATATATGCTTTTGTAATTGTGTTTGTGGAATAATGTTGTTGTAATTATGGTTTTGTAGTTGCAAATACAAAATCATCCATGTATTTTCGCCTTGCCCAAGAGGAAGGTCGCAAAACCAAGACCATTTGACTGATGGCCTGAGGAGTGGGTGGACATGAGGTTCAGCACGAGAGGCTGAGCGCCAGTTCCATATCCAAGAAACCTCTATTGAATGGTCAGGGTGCGGTACAGGTGTAGGCTGGTTAGTCTAGACGAGTGGTGTCTGAGAGAAACCCATTTTGATATGCATTATGTTGCCCGAGAGGGAACTTACTTTAATCTAAAGCTTAGCCTAGTCACCATTGTCTTGAAAATTTTCATATCAAAATCATGTACCCATTAGTTTATGTCAACGTAGATTGTTGTCACACCCCAAGAACTCTCTCCAATACTTGTTTTGTCCTTTATTTTTGGAATTCTACTACTTGTGAAAAATATCCTTTTTTTCTTGAGATTTGACACTTTTGTTTCACAAATTGAATCAATTTTTGTATAACTAGAAAATGTCATGAGCTATCACTATTTAGAACTAAATTCTAAGTAACTGCTACTTTCACTACTTCCTTGGGATACGACCCCAACCCTTTGTTGGGTTACTTTACTAGTTTTGATTCTTAGATACTCAAACTATATATTAGTATCGTTTATCAGAAAATTAAAAATTACACATTGTGGACAACATCAAACGTGCTGTGCGCTGCGGAAAGTGCTAGGTACATTAGAAACTATAGGATTTGGTGGATAGTTCGCATATTAGTGGTCTATTACTAAAAGATACTTTTGCTGATTTTCTCCATCATATGTATGAACCTTATGTTGGTATCATTCTCAAGCGTGCTTCTGTTTGTATTGGTTTGATTTTTTTTTTTTATATTGTTTAAAGAGGTTTTGCGTGTTCATGGTGATGTAAAACTTTATCGGTTCTCTGTTATCTATTGAATAGGGGTTTTAGACATCAAATTAAATGTATGTCTTGTGGTATGTATATGTATTGTACATCCAGCTGCTAAGTTGTTAATATGTTCCGTTCTTATGGTCTGTTGCTCAGGCTATGAATATGCCATCTCTGTCTCTTGTTTCTTCCTGTTATAGTTTGTGAAGTCTCATACTGAAGTGTCTTTTCATACAAGGGGGATGGTGTATTTGCACATAGCCTTTTTTATACAACATTTTTTTTTGATCTCGTGATGTTTTTATCAATTGAGTTTCATCTTTTGACACATTTATTTCATTATTTAAGGTCATGCGGTATGATTTTCAAAAATAACAATTTTTACCACTTAGGCTTAGGTGCATGCTTATTTTTGTGCTTTCTTTAGGGCCACTTTTGTGTTTAATTTTCCCAACCATTGGAAGAAGAGCCTATCCGGGGTTTATCTGATCTTTTCCTTTTTGTCCATATAGATTTTTGTGTTCCATTGTCCCCATTTGACTTTCCTTAGTTCAATATGTAAATGTTTTAGCTCGAGATTCTTATACTTTGACTTTATCCTAAAGATACTTGATGAAAAATATATTTATCCAGTTTTATTGGGTTCTTCAATTAATTGGTTAAAATAATTACCTTTTTATTTCTTTAAATTTTGACATAAAATAAAAATGAAAAAAATTCAAATATTTCATTAAACTTTGAGAAAATGTTCATTTGTGTTATTTGTTAAAATTTTGGCTAATATATGTCATTTCCGTTTGAGAAATAGCTCAAATGAATCTCAAAGATGAGAACTTATTCAAAATTGGATGACACATTTAAGCTTGTTTCCTATTTAATAAATCAGAAAATCATATTTCTGTTCTAATTTTTTTTTCAACAATGAAAATAATTAATAAAATACTAGTAGTTGAGACATAGATAATAAGACAAAAAATATATGCTTTTAGTTTAGCTAGTCAATAAACATCCGTCAAATTCAATTATATTTTTGTAATTTATATCTTTTAAAAGAATTAAATTTATTTACAGTAAAACGCATATTGCACGTTTTTGCTTAAGCTAAAGATAATTTAAAACTACAAGTTTTCACATCTATCAAAGAATTGAGAAAAAACCCAGATTTTGTTTCAATAATAAAAATTCTATATTTACTTGTAACTGTTGTTTTCTACTACACTTTTAACAAGGAAAAAAAAATAATAAATATCATGTTTATCCTGTTTGAATAACATATATACATACATCAACGTCTAAATTCCTTTATTGATGCAATTTTCTTTTCAACATTCTCAAAAAAGAACTTTTCCTTAGTTTCTTAAAAATTTTGCAATGTCAAATTTCACCGAAGAAGAATTTATATTGTTGTGGTTGGAGATGGACCATTCGGTATAGCTATTGCAGCTTGCTTAAACAATGAGAATAAACAACGTTGTATTAGAAAACAAGAATGTTGTGCTTATTTGTGGAAGGAAAAGACTTCTGATAGACTTCATTTGCATCTATCAAAGGACTTCTATTCATTGTCATCTCTGCCACATAAAACTTCATCATCTAAGTAAATGCCGAAAAAGAATTTATTCAATACATAGATGAGTATGTTGAGCATTTCAACATCAAGCCAAAATTCAATACTTGTGTTGAATCTACCTTTTACAACAATAAGGAAAAAATGAAATGTCAAATCAAGAAATTTGACTAGCGGAGAGATTGAATGCTATGCTAGTGATTTCTTCATTTTGGCTACCGGAGAAATAACGAAGGTTATATTCCAAAAATAGTAGGAATAGAAAATTATAAAGGAGAAATAATCCATTCATGTAATTATAGATCTAGTGATACATATAAAGATAAAAAGGTATTGGTCGTTGGATAAGGAAATTCTAGGATGGAAGTAGCTTATGATCTTTCAAATTATGAAAGTCAGACATCAATTCGAGTAAGTCTCTTTATATTTTATGCTTTTTCATTAATTTTATCGTTATTTGTATGCATGTGAGTAGGTTTGTGTTTGTTATAAAAAATTAAGTGGTTGTGTTCGATCAATTTAGTTGTACATCAACAATATTACATGGTAGCACTGACATTTTACTAGAATTTGTAATGTTGTAACTTGATTCATCAAGAGATTGGGTATGAATTTCTTGACCATCCACAACAGGTCGTACCCTTTCATTCTAATTTACTGGCCATCCAGTCATAAATATCTACATTATAGTTCATGATGTTCTTCCAAAGTCCTATCAGTTTTTTATAGTTAGATGATGCATATTTTTCACATGCACAATAAATTTTATATTTTTGGATTAATATGATTATTAATTCTCAAAGTTTTAATATATTTTGTCTTAATTTTTTTTGCAGATTCATGTTCTAACAAGGGAGATAGTGTACATCGCAATATTGTTGATAAAATATTTACCAATATCTTTGGTTATACTTTAATTGCAAAGTACGCAAATTTAATTCATGATATTTAGCAGAATTAGGAACACCACAACCACAAGAACGCCCATTTTCTGTTAAAATATCAAAAGGTAAATCCCCAGTAATTGATTTTTGTGCTATTGATTAGATTAAACTTGATCAGATTAAGGTATGATACTATCTTAATTTTATTTTTATTCTATTTTGAAAAATATCATCTGAAAAACAGATGAATTTTGTTTCTATGAGGTTTTGGTCTTATTGTAAAATTACAACATGTAATGTATCGTTAGACCCACATCACGAGTTAAAATTTTATTACTTACAAGAACCTAGTAATAGTACCTAATGAAAAAGAGTAAAATGCATTTTCATTCTCATGGGAAACAATTTTATTGTTATAGTTACGAAATCGGTAGAATTTAGTAATTTTGTCCAATACAGTGAATTTCTGATATAGTTCATCAAATGTGCACTAATAATCTATTATAAAAAAGGAAATAATGCTTGGTTTTTTTTTGTGAAATAACTTTTGTGGATTGTGAACTAAGTACTTCGTGGAATATCAGACAGAAAGGAACATACAATAGTGCTTGACAATGGAGATGAACATCAATTTGATGCAATCATTTTTTGTACTTGATACAAGAATATTGCTACCAATTGACTAAAGGTATGTTTTGCAAATTATCCTTATGTTCATTTTTTTAAAAAAAATAAATATAAAATTTAAGTCTTAAGTTTTCACTTGCCTATAAATATTGTGTGCGAAAAGTTTATCTCGATAAGTTTTCCTGATTACTAGTTTTAGTTACTATTAATGTTACCCTCATTATATCAAATGTCATACAATTTTTCTTTTGTATGCAGGACTATACCTCAATATTCCTTGAAGTTGCGCATAGATAAATTGGAACGGAGATAATGGGCTCAACTATGATGGATTTTCTAAAAGAGGGATTGTTGATATTTATATGGATGCTATACCTATTGTCGATGATATTAAGACTGTTAGAGGAGACAAAATTTTGATATTTATTATTATTATTAATATTATATCAGACTATGTCTTTAAATGAATTCTCTAATCCCTGCGTGAATGCAAGCTTTACTTGTTAAGTTCAGCTAGAACTTAAACCTAGTTTCTTTTAGTAATATTTTTTAGTGGAATGAAGTTTCTACTTTCATACAATTATGAGGTTTCTAATCATAGTCAGGTCTTGTTGATTTTCTTATTGTGTTTTTCTTATGATAATGGCGTGGGGTTTCTTCTTTTTTTTTAGATCGCACAAATATTGACCATTTTATCGAACACTTTTTTATCTTCTTGCCACAACAAATATCGAATAACTCTACATATCAAATTGGGTAACTTTAATTTGAGACATTTATAGACAAAGAGAGAGAGAGTTGGGTAGTTCACCATCCTCCATAGGCTGTCCCCAACTAGCTTAACGTACTACTTCATTCCCAACCTTCGATAGACCATTTCCTTTTTGTCGTGATAGGTTCTAAAGGTATAGATGACTGAATTTCTTTTTGACTTTCTTTACTTTGATCCTGCTTCTTGATATATCTACAAGGATGAGTCGTTGTATTTCCACCTTCTATAATGATCCTTATCGCAAAAATGTCTTGAAAGGGGGCAGCACATCCAAACAACTGACATTTTAATTTGGTATTTCTACAAGGCCATCCATAAAAGCAGAAATATATTCGCTTGTATGCTGGATACACTTGTATATGTGTTTCACTTCTGCTTTCCCAAAAGCCCTTGCAGCATTCTGAGAGTAAAGATCACGATAGGTCATTAATACAACACTTCAAAGATTACTTCTCACAAAGGACATCAATAACTGAAAGATAATAACACTGACGCATCAAACATTGGAGTCCCATTCTTTAGGTAGCCAAGATGCTTTGTAGGTACTTGCACATAGTCCTTTGGCCCATAGCATCTCAACTGACAATAAAATCCTAAAAAGCATGGTATTTTGTTTTTATGGACCAAAAGGGCTAAATACATCAACAAGAAGTTAAAAAAAGCAACATCGTTGTCCGCTTGTACAAGAGGGTGGTTTACAAAAGGTGCACAAAATCATCTTTCTCTTTCTCCTTATTTCTCTGGATATGGCAAAGTAAATTTCATTACATAATACAAAGAAGGTGCTGCATGTCTGCAAAAGTACAAAAAGTAATTTTCTCTTACTTTTGGTGTTTTATAAGTATAAACAATACAAACTTGGTGTGTATGAAGAATTACTGAACAAATGGGGCTCTATTTGTACAATAGCATCCTTGGAGGGATTACTCTGATGCATATATTTGCACCATGTGACGGGAGTCACTTTTTTTTCTAATAAGGTAAATAAATTATTCAAAACTATAATGGGTACAAATTCTATTCTTGTAAGGTTATGTAAAGTATTAAATCACAATTAGCTCCTACATGATAAACCAAGATAACAGAACATTCAGCTGAAGGCACAATCATATTGATTCAAAGTCATCAGCATGCAAGTTACACAATCATTGGGTTCTGTCAATATAGGAAAGCCAACAGGGAAAGTTTGGGGTCGAAAAACTTTTTCGTAGTATTTTGAATTTTCCCTACCTAATACAGATATGGACGAAATCGAAGTTATTAAGATGTAATGAAATCATGTGACAGTCAGGTAAGCCATTTATGATTTTGATTTCATGAGTAGTTAGATAACTCGTTAAAGAATCCGTACAACATTGCGAAATTGAATTTGGGTGAGTAGAACTCCTGGAATCAATCTTAGCATAAAGGGTATTTTCTGAGCATCGTGAACTAGAGATGTTTGTTCTGAAATGAGGATACTGAAATTCATTAGTTAGCTCTATGTTTCGTTTTAGCCGCTTTGGAGGGGTTTTTGCCTCTCTAGCATTGTCGTTGTGGTGGGGTGATGGCCGCTGTGGCGGCCTAGACGCGAATTAAAGTCATTATAAACCCATTAATAACCTCATTATGCGCATTTCGACTTTTTAGAAAATTGTTAAATATTAATGTTCAAAAAAATATTAATCATTTTCTTGTTTATATGTTACAACAAATTCATTTATTCATTTTTATCGTTATTAAATAAAATTTGAGTTATTGATTATTAGTTTTTTAAAAAAAAATATCACAAATTTAAAATACCACCATGTGTTCGATTAAGATCTCTAGTGTGTATTATTTTTTAAAAAAAATAAAAAGGAGTCTTGTGTGTGGTTGCGGTCCTAGACCAATCATTTTTTTAATTAAAAAAATAACAACTAATACAAATTTACTTTTTTTATCCAAATATTTTTTTCGCTAAATATAAGTTAATAAAGTGACTGTGCTAGAACCATGGGACTCGGTGGTACCTCATACCTTCTTTTTGGTCAATAGAATTTAGTACTCAATATCTGTTTTCGTAAACTAAAAATAAAAGAGTTCTTTATTTTATTTTAAATTAAAAATTATCAGGTGACTTGTAACACCTAAAAATAGAATTTCAAGTGGCCACTCTAAAATAAATTCTTTTACTTTAGTTAGCTCTGTGTTTCATTTTGGCCGCTTTGGAGGGGTTTTTGCCGCTCTAGCATTGCTGCTGTGGTGGGGTAATTGTCGCTGTGGCGGTCAGGACGCGAATTAATGTCGTTATAAATCCCTTAATGACCTCATTATGCACATTTCGACTTTTTGAGCTAAGTAACAATCCCATGCAACAACCCTTGACACTAAATGCAAGATTTTAACTCCTCGAATCCATTTTTCGATCTATAGAGTTTAATAGAATAAGTTAATATTTATGGGGGAGGTTTTTTTTTATAGATTCTACGTTGGAAACAACCCTCAATTGGATTATCGAGATCATGGGTTTGATCTAGGATTCATATAATCTTTATAGCTGTTGATAATTTGCGATTGTGTATTGATTCTCGTGTTATTATAATTGTTTGTAGACCAAGAAAAAGAGGAATGAATTCCAAAAGGGAAAAATCATGTTTCTTAGGGTTTCAATCTTGTTTCGAGGTAGGTGATGGTTGTGTTTTTTTGATTGTGTGATGGATTCTTGTTATTGCTTCATAATGATTCATGTATGTATGTGAATGTTGCATTGTTGATTCACACTTCTTGTAAATGAGATAGATGAATTATTATATTCCATGAATCACCTGAATGTATGACTTGGAATTATACTTGTTTTTATTATGTGGTGTGATGGATCGGATTGCCATCCTGTTCGGATTACACGTACTGGATGGATGTGCCAAATTCAGACCATTACTAACTTCGATTATTGCCACGTTTCTGGATTTTTTTTAAATGGGGGTGGATTTGGACACATTTCCGGGACAATAAATATGGGATCAAGTACCACATTCCGGTGCATTAACAATTTTGTTTGGGTTCTATGAGAGGACAAACTACTTGTGATAGATGCTAAATTCTTGAAGCATGTAATATTCAATATTGTATATGTTTGATATATTGCATGATTAAATTATTGTTATTAAATTATTTATGTTGCACTAAGTGGGATAACATCGTAATTCTACTAGTACATGGTGGTTGTGTACTAATACTGTAGTTGCTCTTATTTTGTTGAGTAGAGGGTATCTTTCGTTGGCTAATAGACCCCTCTAAGAAGATATGTGATCTTGCTTCTGAATTCAAGGGTGAGCTAGTATCTTTGGGGATTCCATGGGATTCTCTTAGTCTATGTCCACCATTTTCGGGTATAGACATTTCCTTTAGTTAGTTATTTAGTTCATAAGCTTTGGGTTGCTTCCCTACTTGTCTTAGACTTGGTAATTGTTTAGTAGTTTTGGTTCATTGACTTTCAGGCATTTGTTTAGTTAGTTCACTGAAATCCTTGTTGAAGTTTATGGAGACTTCTTATTTGGTTTATTTAACTTTCTTCCGTAACGTAAACGCCTTAGTTATTAGTTTAGTTGCTTGTGTTTTAGTTTTAGTAGTGGTTCTCCTACCGTAGGGTTAGTGTGGGTGCCAATCACAACGGTATGGGTTGTGACAAAGTTTTATCAGAGCGTAGGTTCATTGATCACGATGTAACAAAACAAGTATAATATTGTCTCATGAATGGTACGAGGACGCTTTTACTTTTTATCGACAGGCTGTAGGACTTTAGCAAATCTATACATTTTTCTCTTACCTCATTTCGTGAAATAACTCGGTTCCAATTAGTATCTGAGTGATACAAATTATAATCTAAGCTCCTTCACTCTTTTGTCAACAGATGGTTAATACAAGATTAAACAGTGTTTGTCCCACCGCATTCGTTAAAGTTCCATCTCCGGAACCTACAATGAAAGGTCGCGGTCGAGATAGGGGTAGAGGAAAAGCTAGGGGTAGAGGTTGTGGAAGAGTAGCTTGCGTAGGGAGTGAGGTGCCGATTGAAAAGGCTTATATGAATGATAACCCTCCTACGAATAATGAGGAGTTTGAAGGGGATATTGTGGCAAAGATGTGAGGAAGTTGCCCAAGAGGAAAGGTGCCAACAGAAACTAGGGTTGTTCCCTCCATGGATCCGGTGTTAGGTCAACATATTATGACATCCTTGAAAAGGTTGTCTAGTCCTGGAGTGCCTCCATTTGCTCAAGGTTTTTGCTAATCCTTCTATTGCTAGTACTACGCCAACGATGGGTGGAAATGTTGGTATTGATGCTAATTCCTTCCTTTGTTGGGTTACGTTATGACCGGTAATGAGCATGACATGTTGACTAAGTTCTTGAAGCTTAAGCCTCCAGTACTTCTTGGAAGATGCTTATGAGTTTATCTTAGACTGTTATGAGAGGCTGCATAAATTGGTTATTTTTCACCAACACAAAGTTGAGTTTCTGTCCTTCAAACTTCTAGTCGAATCTAAAAAATGGTGGAGAGCTTATATGGCGTGCAGATGTTCTACTTTATCTCCATTTACATGGACTTAATTCATGCTTTGTTTCATGAAAAGTATGTCCTAGAACTTTGAGGGATCTTATGAAGGATGAGTTTATTGCCTTAGAGCAGGGCGGTTTGTCTATGGCAGCTTATGAGGAAAAATTCCATGTTTTATCCAGATATTCTACGCAAATGGTGACTACAAAGGAGGAGAGGATCCAGTAATTTATTAGGGTATTAAATACCAAGTTGCAATTATTGTATGTTCATATGACTTCTATAGGTAGGAGCTTCGATTAATTGATATATTATGTTAAGAAAGTGGACGGGGTGAGGCAAGATGGTCAGGCTATGGTATTGTCCAAGAGAGACAAGAGAATTCCCGTAATTTTCATAGCTCCTATATAGAGGATCCGGTCGACCAACACTAGAAGCCAATCAAATTCAATCTGTTATGTCCGCCTCAATAGGTAACTACTCATGAACTCCATGTTATAATTTTCAGCATAGACAAGAGTCGTGCCTTCGACAGGCAGCAGGCAATCTTTTGAATGTACGTTCTACAATTGTGGAGAGCCAGGGAATAATGGGAGGGATTGTCCCCATCCGCGTGTTTGGATTCCGCGCAATACAGGGGGGAATGGTAGTAATGATAAAGGACTTCCATAATGTAGGTGATGAGGTAATCAGTGAGGTTGTGGAGGTAGAGGAAATAATGGTGAAGGCACAGGTAACATGCAACCAGGAAGGGAAGTAGCTCATCAAGATGATAGGACTCAATATTATTCTTTTCCATGAAAGAATGATGCAGAGGTGTCTAATACAGTGATTAGAGGCACTATTCTTGTCCATGATCAGATAACTAATGTGTTGTTTGATCCAGGTTCTACTTATTCTTATGTGTCCATGAGTTTTCCTCAAAATTTTGAAATGAATGTTGATATTCTAGATCCCCCCCCCCCATCATGTATCTACCCCAGTTGGAGAGTCCGTCATAGTTACCAATATCTATTGTGTTTACCCTATTTTTGTTTATTAGATATCAGATTTGGGCTAATTTGGTGATTTTTGATATGATTTACTTTGACATAATCTTAGGCATGACTTGATTGTCCCATATTATGATGTGTTAAATTGTAATTCTAAGTCTGTTGCACTAGAAATTCCGGGAAGGAAAAAAATTAGTGTGGAAAGGGTGTACAATCCTAAGGAAGATAAGATTATATCCTCTATCGGGGTTATTAAATTAGTATAGAAGGTTGTTTGGATTATATTAGCGATGTAGACATTAAGGAACCAACTATCGAGTCTATTTATGTGATGTATGAATTTATTGAAGTGTTTCCAGTGACTTTCCTTGTATGCCTCTGGATAGACTGTAACAACGAGGAAGGAGTAAAGAATTGGAAATAGCCTTTTTTAGAAATCATATTAATATCTGGAAAAATATTCAAGTATATGATGTTGAGTTTTTGGTCACCTTCAAATGACCATATCTCCTAGCTCGAGATGTGTTAAGTGTATTTTCAGATATTTTATGAAATATCTTTGAATAATCTCTCCGACGTCAGCGAGTTTGCGTGATTTCGTGTTTTTCTAAGTGAGATATGCCCTTTGGAAGTTGACTATTTGAATAATAAAATATCAAACTCAGTATTATGTTACTCCTAATGAATTTTGTAAATTAACTGATTATATCTGAGTTTCTGTAAATACTGGATATCTCGAAGCTGAACATGAAAACTGAGAAAGCAAAAATTAATCTTGTAATTATGCATTTATAAATAAGACATGTATATCTTAAGTGTATGAAATATCTGACCTAGCATGTGTAATTCAAGAGCTAAAGAAATACAAAGCTAGGATTCTGAAATTCATGCGAGAATCTGAATAATAACATGATAATCTTGTTTGGAACATATGTATTTAATAAATTCATGAAGTTTTTTAACAAAGTTCTAGAAACCCTAGGTTTAATCATGATAAAAGAATCAATAATTTGACTGAAAACTAGGGACCTAATGAGTGAAAGGAACCCACCAAATAAATCGCACATACCTGGTGATGAAATCCACGAAAAAATACTTAACTTTTAGGATGGAACTGTTGGAATATGTCGCGTTCTTGAACTAGGGTTCTTGAGCTTTTTTCTCCTCTCTTGCTTCTAATTTTCTAGTTTTTTTAATGATTTGACTTGGATATGTTTTAATTATGTCTCTAGTCTTAAACTGACTAAATCGACGTAACTTAGGGTTTAAACAGAGTGGGAAAGGTCAAAAGACCCCTGGGAAAGTTGCTGTCAGACCAAATGACGGCCAGGACTGACTGTCCGTCGTCTGACCAACGCTCCGTCATTGGGTCCGTTGACTGGGCCTGTTCGACAGGCCATTCCTAAAATGGGCATAACTTTTTACTCGGAGGTTTAATTTTAGCAAGGTTGGTGGCTATGGAAATATAATTCAATTATCTATCTGTTCGTAGGTCATGGTACACCTAATTCATTTTGTACTAAGGTTATAACCATTTGAAATTGACCCAACTGCATTTTCCCTTAACTGTCTGCAAATTTCCCCCAACGGTCAAACCTACGGACCGTACTATTCATTCGTAGCTCTTTTCATAGAGTGGATGAATGGGGGTCTCAATCGATGGTCACGGACTAGGACCATCATCTGACCTACGAACCATCGATCTGTTCGTCGATCAAGACTTTTTCAATTTTTCCCGGCTGAATTTTTGGGAGTTTCTGTCCCATTGATGGTTGTGCAGTACGTACCATCGTCTATCCTACCGACCGTCGATGCTACCGTTGGCTGCAATTGTAGAATTTTTTTTGAAAAAACTAATTTTTGGTTTATTTTGGCTATGGGGTGTTACATTGTCTCCCCCCTGGGAACATTCATCCTCTAATGAAGACTAAACTAGCTGAAATAAAGGGAGAAAGCTGCAAACTCCACTACTAAACATTGAGAACTGAGTTTCTGAATGAATTGAGTTCCAAGTACATGCAAATACGCTGAAAAATGCAAGTGGAAACTGAGAGAACATGATTCTAAGATTGAATTTATGCATGAATGACTGGAAAACTGAAGAGGAACTATTACCTCAAGCTTGAGTAGAATCGGAAGGAAACATGTGAGGATACTTGACTTTCATGGTTGCTTATGCTTCCCAAGTAGCTCTCCCTCTATACGGACATGATCCCAGCCATCTCCCAAGACACTTCTCATACCCTCCCAATTCGTCCCCCTATCTTCTCCACAAAACCTTGATGAAGCGACTTATTTGTTTCTCACTTTCTGCCCTGATGGTCAAGAATCTCAACTAGTAATCTAATAAGAAAGACTATCTTTCACGCCAAACTCTCCAATGGCACTATAGAGGCTAGATCACCCAACCCACTTCTTCAAGAGTGAGATGTGGGAAGACCGGATGCACTGCTGCTATTGTCCCCATGCTTTGGCAATCTAACTCATATGCCACCTTGCCAACCGTTCCCCTCGCACCCTTACGCTCCTCATACTAGGCCACATTCAATTTCCTTTGACCGGGACTCTCCTTCTCCCCCCTTCAAGATCATTGTAAGGGCACTACATATCTAGGAATGAGCTTTCCTTTCTTTCCTAAGATCATCACCCCTTTAATACGTGAGAGTTTCAGAAAAACCCAATCATCAACTGGAACTATAGTTCCCTTCTCCACATCTGCATAGATTTTGAAGATTTGGGCTTCTTAAGTCTATATATAATGATTTGCCACCTTCTCCATAGCATAAATGACGGAATCTTGACCTATAAAAGTGTTTTCACCTACTCACACACCAACCAACAGGAGACTACATCTGCGCACATATAAAGGCCTCATAAGGGCCATCTGAATGATGGAAGGGTAGCTATTATTGTAGGCAAAAATCATAAGAGGAAGGTGATCATCCCAACTACCTTCAAATCGATCACACAGCTCAACATCTCCTCTAAGGTCTGAATGGTAGCTCTATTCTGCCCAACCGTCTGTGGATTAATGCTATACTAAGGTTAACTTGAGTTCCCCAAGACCTTTCTATGAAATGACTTCCAAAATGAGAGGTAAACTGCAGGACCTCCGATCTTAGATGATAGACAAAGGAACCCCCATTTACCACTCACAATTCGTTGATCTTCCCGTAAGTTTGGCAGGGTAGTCCTCCGCCAATTGTAGTCTTGACCGCACTAAAAGACGCGAAGACCCTAATCATCCTATTAACTTTCACCCAAATGGAGTCATATTGTCTGCGAGTACGCGGTAATCCTTTGATGAAGTCCATATTAATCACATCTAAATTCCAAGAATTAATATCGATGTCTTGAGTCATACCTCCTGGTTTCTGATGTTCTACCTTGTCTTGCTGGCAATTGAGGCACTTACTCACAAAGTTTGATATATCCCTCTTCATGCCATTCTATCAATAGACTTCTCGCAAATCACAGTACATCTTAGTGTTACCTGGATGAATAGAATACCTAGAGTTATGGGCTTCTGCAAGAATATGATGTCTCCAGATCTTGAGTGCAAACACTATTGTTGCAAGCTCGAGAACATGAGTTGGATAGTTCTTCTCATGAACCTTAAGTTGTCTGGAGGCCATAAGCTATCACCTTACCTCGCTGCATCAACACACAACCCAATCCAACTTTGGATGCATCACAATAGATCACATAACCATCTGAATCCTTTTGTAGAGTCAAGACAAGAGCTGTAGTCAATCGTGTTTTCAATTCTGTAAAACTTTTCTCACAATCATCTGGCCATTGAAACTTGACCATCTTCTAAGTCAACCTAGTCAATGGTGAGGCTATGGATGAAAATCCTTCCACAAACCTTGTGTAATAACCTGCTAGACCAAAGAAACTTCTGATATCTCTAACAGAGGTAGATCTGAGCCATTATTTCACTGCTTCTATCTTCTGTGAATCTTCTCAGATCCCTTCGCTAGATACAATCTGACCAACGAACTTCTACCTTCTATGAATCTTCTCGGATCCTTCGCGAACATACCAATTGACGAAGGAAAGTAAAGCCGACAAACATATTGTAACAAAAAATCACATTTGCCCTAAAAATTAGAGAATAAGTGGAGATCTTTGAGAGGTCTATAAACAACTTCAAAATATTGATGTTCTTCCCACTCATAGAGTTAATTATGGATATATCAATAAGGACGATAATATAAACAAGTCCGTACTATTGAAAACTCTGTTCTCAAATCCATGAAAGTTTCATGAGAATTAGTTATTCCCAAACGACTTAAATACAAATCATACTGACCATACCGAGTTTTGAAGGCTAGTTTGGATGTCGTTATCTCGACTCTTTTGGGGGGGGAATGATGAAACCCGTATCTGAGGTCTATCTTTGAGAAATAGCTAGCACCCTAAAGTTGGTAAAACAAATCATCAACATTGGGGATGACATACTTATTCTTGATTGTGACCTTGTTCAACTTTCTATAGTCAATGCACATTCTGAGGGAACCATCTTTCTTCCTTACGAACAACATTGGTGCACCCCATGGTGAAATACTAGGTCTTATGAAGCCTTTATCTAGAAGGTCTTTCAACATCTCTTTCAATTCCTTAAGCTCTACTGGATCCATTCTATAAGGAGGAATATGAATAGGCTGGTTATCTTGAAGGAGATCAATTCCAAAGTCGATTTCCCTTTACAGAGGAACTCCAAAAAGATAATCTGGAAACACTTCTGAAAATTCACAAACAACTGGAACTGACTCAAGAGTTGGGTTTTCAAGTCTATAATCCTTAACTTCAAATAGGATGATAGAGCTAAACGTAGTATCGTATTCTCGCCTTAGGGGTAAGAAATATATCGATCCATATTGCGCTAAGCTACTACCTTCAATTCAAAACCATTGGTAGTCTGGAAAATGAAAACGAACCTAATCTAGTTCTACAATAGACTGAGGAATAACAGGAATGGAACCAATCCTGCCATAAAGAAATTCGAAGTCTACAAGTCAACTATACTAGATGTGAGTTGACTTAGTGAGATACTCTGACAGGGCAATTTTTGTATATACGTATAACTATAATTGGGTCACCGACTAGAGTAGATACTAAGAAATGTTTTGAGTGAGTTTCTTGACTAATAATAATGTTTAGTGCTATACTGAGTTACAAAAGACAAAACAGTCTCTGTTGTCTTTAAACTGAGTGAACCATATGTGAGTCACATCCTTAAGCTAGTTTGATGCCGATTTCACCCTATCACTCCCAGTTACTTGCATAACTCCAAATATTTTCTTGACCTCATCAATGAACTTTTATGGCCCTTACTAACCTGCGACCCTAAAAACTTAGGCAGATTCATCCTAACAAAATCACAAACTCTTGCTGCCACTAATCGGTCATTTTTATTAGTAGGAACTAGAACTTGCTAATTGTTCTGGTTGGTAATACCTTGAGCCAACAGTTGAATTGGCATTCTGAAACTCTAAATTTGAACTTCCTTATTTGGTACTAGAGGAACTGCATTAGTATTTTTGGCGTTCACGTTCCTAGCATTAGCTCTACGAGGAGGCATGGCGCACAACATCAAGTTAGAACGGAATTTGATCATACCTTAGGCATGATAAGAATAACAAGAAAGTGAAGTTTTTCCTAAAAGACTTCATACCCTCCCTCTTGTTATATGTGGTGCACGTCACACCCATGAAAATGACTCGACTTAGTGCATCTTTTCAAACATCCTAGGACTATTGAACCTAGTGCTATGATACCATATTGTTTTACGCCCCGAGCTACCCTCGAGATGCAGACACAGAACCTAGGACCACAAGTTATCCCAAGCTAACCCTGCTGGGATGATTATGAGCATGCTAATGATAACAATCTGATACGGAAGCTAAATCATAATTAAATCTAAAAAGATGGGGAATACCCACAGTCTGTAACTGAGATATTTGAAAACAATGAGTTAAATATAAAGGAAATAATAACTCAATACTAAGCTGAATCTAACTATGTCTGAAATAAGCCTTTAAACTGGACTAGAAATACTGGGACAAGCCTTAGCTAAATCTAGCAAAAACTGAAACTAAATGACTAAAGATTGAAATAGCACTTATGAGTATAGTCCTTGGAGAACGAGGACTTACCACTGAATCTGCTTAACTGGGGATTGGAAATCGATCTATGCGTTATCTGGATGCTAAGAACCTGAACCTACATCACGAGAAGATGTAGCGCACATATGCGTCAATACTTGAAAGGTACTAAGCATGTACTATAGAGTAAAGCTTAAAATAAAACATAACTGAACAAGCAAAATAAAAAATATAATAATCTGACATGATACACTGAATTTTGAGTTAACTGGATTCGATTACCAATTTATAACATGCTGAAACTAAATACTAAATATAATGATAAATGGTAAATGTAGAGATTCTGACTGAACTAGGGGAGCTGCGACTAACTAATAATAAAACAACATGAGCTAAATGTGGAGTCCGATGTATACGCCTCATTGAGAGGACGCAATATACCTACCAAAGGTATAAAGGCATGCTAGAATGTTCACTAAAATGATTGCCCACAGAGAGGACTTACAATCTACTTGGCTAGTAGTTCTTGGACTATTGGGTACGCTAAACCCTAGTCCAACTTGGTATTATGCTACTCCCAATGAATTTTATAAAATAACTGATTATTTCTGAGTTTCTGTAAATACTGGATAGCTAGAAACTGAACATGTAAACTGAGAATGCAACAATTAATCTGGTAATTATGCATTTCTAACTGAGACATATATATCTGAAGAGATTGAAATATCTGACCTAGCATGTGTTATTCAAGAGTTAAAGAAATACAAAGATAGGTTCTGAAATTCATGAGATAATATAAATAATAACATGATAATCTTATTTGGAACATATATTTAATAAATTCATGAAGTTTTAACAAGGTTCTAGAAACCCTAGGTTTAATCATGATAAGAGAATAAAGAATCTGACTGAAAACTAGGGACCCAATGGGTGAAAGGAACCCAATAGTGAAAAATCCCACATATGTTGTGATGAAATCCACGAAAAAATACTTAACTTTCGGGGCTGGAACTTCTAGAGCTTGTGGCGTTCTTGAACCAGGGTTCTTGAGCTTTTTCTCCTCTCTTGCTTCTAATTTTTTAGGTTTTGATTCAATGATTTGACTTGGATGTGTATTAATTATGTCTCTAGGCTTACACTGACTAAAATCTGATGATTTAGGGTCCAAACGACGTAACTTAGGGTTTAAACAGAGTGGGAAAGGTCAAAAAGAGCCTTGGAAAAGTTTCTATCGGACCAAACGACGGCCGTAACTGATGGTCCATCGTCTGACCGACGCCCCGTTGTTGGGTCCGTCAACTGGACCTGTTTGACAGGCCTTTACTAAAATGGGCATGACATTTTACTCGGAGGTCTGATTTTAGCAAGGTCGGTGAATATGGAAAGATAATTGAATTATCTATCTGTTGGTAGGTAATGGGACACATAATTCTTTTTAGATTAAGAGTTATGACTATTTGAAATTGACCCAACTGCATTTCCCTTTAACTGTTTGCAAATTTTTCCCCTACGCTCAGACTTACAAATCGTGCTGGTGATCCGTAGCTCTTTTCAGAGAGTGGGTGAATGGGGGTCTCGATCGATGGTCACAGAATACGGACCGTCGTATGACCTATGGACCGTCTATCCATCCGTCGATCAAGACTTAGCCAATTTTTCGTTGCTGAATTTTTGGGAGTTTGTGATCCCATAGATGGTTGTGCAGAACGGACCGTTATATCCTACTGACCGTAGAAGCCACCGTTGGTTGCACTTGTAGATTATTCAGAAAAAAATTACTTTGGTCTATTTTTGGTTATGGGGTGTTACATTCCCAAGATAGCATTCAGGACCCGTTATATTCATTATGAGTTTCTGGTCATGTCATTCAGTTTGACTAATGCACGTGCAATTAATAGACCTTATGAATAAAGTACTAAAACTTTATTTAGATATGTTTGTTATCTTTTTCATTGATGTCATACTAATATATTCAAGTAATGAAGAAGATCATGCTAGGTATCTCTGAATAGTTATCCAGACTCTAAAGGATAGAGAGTTGTATGCCAAGTTTTCTAAGTGTGAGTTTTTGCATCAGGTTGTAGCATTCTTAGGACATATTGTCTTGCGACTGAATTAGAGTTGATACCCGAAATATAGAGGCAGTGCAGGATTGGACTAGGCCTATAGCTCCAATTGATATTTGGAGTTTCTTGGCCTTATCTTGATATAATAGAAGGTTCGTACAGGGGTTCTCATGTATTTCATCTCCTTTGGTCAAGTTAACTCAGAAAATAATGAAGTTTCAATGGTCTGAAACTTGTGAGAGAAGCTTTCATTGATTAAAAAAGAGTTTGACTACTGCCAGTGTTAATTTTACAAGAGGGTACTCAAGGTTTTGTGGTTAACTTCGATGCATCTAAATCTGGTCTGGGTTGTGTGTTTATACAAAATGACAAAGTTATACCTTATGACTCTAAATAGTTGAATGTTCATAAGAAGAATTACCCAACCTACGACTTATAGTTGGTTGTTGTTGTATTTTCTTTGATAATATGGTGCCATTATCTTTATGGTGTACATGTGGATGGGTTCACCGATCACAAGAGTCTTACGTATGTGTTTAGTAAGAAAGAGCTTATCTAAGACAAAGAAGGTGGTTATAATTACCAAAGAATCGTGACATGAGTATTTTTTATCACCTAGGTAAGTCTTATGTTGTTGTTGATGCCTTGTGCGGTTTTCTATGTGTAGAACCACCCATTTTTTAAGAAAGATCTAACAAGCCATGTGCATAGATGATAAACTCAAATTATATGTCCCTAAAGAAGTATAAGCAATTGTTATCAAGTAAAGAAAATAACTAGTAGGTTGGGGCCGATCCCACAAGGAAAATGGTTAAAACTGAACTTCAACTCACAATTATATATATTTAGTCAATGTCTTTTTAAAACAAGTAAGTGAAGGGGGGGGGGAGGGGGTTGTGAAACAAATTCCTTAAACAATGTAGTTATCAACTAAACAAAAGTAAACTTTGGATTTTTACAAGATGAGAGATTAACAAGGGTATTTGTCTTCCCCAGAGCTTCATAACACATTATTCCTACCAACAACAATCATTTCCTAGTGTATTACATCGAAAGCGATAAGTTAGGTATCTCTAAATCCTTTATTCCGCATCTAGAAATTTCACCCCGCACCTTGGTCCAACTAGGTGTGTATACTTTGCTAACCCTTACAATTAGCTCATATTAGACATCATAATCGATGTATGACTTAGTTATTACTTTGCACCAATCGGCACTAGCCTATTATATAGTATTACACTAAATCTACCTTGATAATTTTTTTCTTATTAACTACCTCATTGGTCCGACAAGTAGCAACAAGGCGATTTCTAACGCATGCACTCATCAAAAAAACTTCTAAATGAAAGAATCATCAATGCATGCAAAAACACTATTAAAGAATTTCTTAGTTGTTAATAAAACTTTGTTAATTACCCATTGTTCCCACAAACCTAGTTGTGGATTATTTACCCATGTTAGCAAGATCACAATTCATAGATTTAGATGAAAAAATCATCAAGTTAATTTAACAAGAAGAATAAATCCAGAAATCTAAATTGAAATCGCACGAAAAATTGTTCAAACCAAATACGGAAATTGATTATTGCCAAAGTTGCAAAGACCTAATCTCCAATACACAAAATAGAACAAAAGTAATAGTATCTAACCCCCAAAATAAGGTTCTAATACCCTTTATAAAGAAAACCAGTCCTAATGGAAAAGGAATTAAAATAAGGAAAGTTTTGTTCAGGTAACGTGTCATCAATCGATGAGTCAATTGACAAACCATTGATTAATTGATGGTCCGTAAACTACTTTCGTCAGTCAGGACTTGGAAATAATTTTTTTCTTTCTTGATGGTACACTCTCTGAATCAAACAACGGACAAAAAATACGGTACGTTGATCCATCTATGGACCGTCAATGCTCCTTCGTACATCCTCACATAGAATCTTCCATAATCAGGTACTGGAACCTTCTTTGAACCAAATGACGGTTGATGTACCATGGATTGATGGTACTTTCAATTCTTTTTCCTTAAGATTGGTGTGTGATGAGAGCCTATCTGTAGTAGTTTTAACATGCTTTTATCTTTGTTTTTCAAGAATGGTGTCTAAACCAAAAACGCAGAAGGCAACTAAGATTTATTGCAGAGGTGACCCACGAAGGCCATCGTCGTCCTGTCATTCCATCGACGGACTATAGTTGGTGACAGACTGAAAGTTCAGGCATCTGGAGAAACTCAAGTAAATCTTACCAAGTGTGGAGATACGAAAGGATCGGCGGTCCATCGATTGATCGACGGATCATCCTGTCAAATCGCCGATCAGATTTGAGATAACCTCAATGCCCGAAGTTAAAGAAATTCTAAGTATAGAATGACGGAAGGCATCGACGGACTGTAGACGTATCAACGGACCATGTTGTTGGTCCGTCGATTAATTCAGAGAAGATGCAAGCTGAAGGAGGAAAAAAGATGCTAAGTCTGGACTGAAGGAGGCAGTCGTCGGTCCGTCGATGTCTGTGTGGGTCGTCGATTACAGTCGCATTTTGGAGAACATTCCATATTTGAATTCCTTTTAATTTAGGACAATATTTATTATAAATGGGGTGTAAAACCTTGTTTTGGGGGTTTCATAATATTACTACTATTCTTAGTTTTTTTGGAGAATGGGTTTTGCAACTTTAGCATTAATTCAAATTTCTGGATTTAGTTTTCAAGTGAACTCTTGTTGTTTCAAGTTGAATTTCTGGATTTTCATCGAATTTGTCAAAGTTAATTCATGATTTATTGTTTATCTAATATGAATATTGTTCTTCTAGGCATGGGTAACTAAATCCACAAGTAGGGTTGTGGGAACCATGGATGGTTAACAAAGTAAACCTAGATTAGTAACAATTCTAAAAAAGGTTAATGCATGCATTGGTAATTCTTCTCTTAGAAGTTTCTTTAACGAGTACATGCGTTAGAACTTTCCTTATTGCTACTTGCCGGACCAAGGAGATAGTAAATAGGAATAGAATTATCAACGTAGATTTAGTGGAGTATTATCTAATAGGCTAGTTTCAATTGGTGCGAAGTAATAACGAAGTCATACATCGAATATGATGCTTAATATGAAGTAAACTTAAGGGTTAGTACCTTAGACACACGTAGCCGGACCAAGGTACAGGGTGAAGTTCTCTAAATGGAGGACCAAGGATTTAGAGATACTTAACTTATCACTTTGCATGCAAGACACTAGGGAAGAATTGTTATAGCTAGGAATACGACGTTATGAACCTATGGGGAACAATTACACCCTAGTTTCTCTCTCAACTTGGTAAACACTAAAGATTTACTCCTGTTAAATATTTTACTTAGAGATAACAAAAGATTTTTGTTTCACAAAATCCCCCCCCCCCCTTAGTTACTTGTCTTCGAAAAGGACTAAACTAAATAGAAGTAATCGTACATTGAAATTATGTCTAAATCATTTTCCTCGTGAGATAGACCCCAACCTAATAGTTGGGTTCTTTACTTGATACGGCCGCTTATACTTCTTTAGGGAGGTGTAATTTGAGCGTATAAAAATATGGAACTGCTGACGGGCCAAGTGTATTTTAGATTAACTTGAATAACATTACTGAATTTTAGTCAACAATTTCCTGATTTTACTTTTTTCTTTTGTTTTTGTTTATCTCAGAAGTGTATGCCATGTACACGAAGACGAGAAGAATCAATACTTCCATTCGATCCCGAACTTAACAGGACACTTCGAAGAATGAATAATTAGCAGAAACCATCTTATCTAGGTGATGGGATCAATCGCCAGCTCCTACCACTAGGTGATGCTCACAATCAAGTGGTTATGGAAAATCTAGTTGATGATGCTTTGAGGATGCAACTTCCCGTATCACACATTTAAGAGTTCTATCGGGGCAATACCAATATCACTGATTCTGATGGACCTATTGTCCTACCTCCTCTACCGCGGGGGCACACATTCGTGGTAACTAGTAGTCAGATGCAGATGCTCACTACGAGGGGTTTCTTTTTAGGGTAACCATTTGAGGATCCCCATGATCACATAGCCAAATTGAGGTTGATGTGCAAGAATTGTGTGCGGAGGCCATATTTAGACATGAATGTCACCGGGTCGAGAGTTTTTCCTCTATCACTGATGAGAGAGACCGCAATATGGTTTATTGAGTTGTCCTATAATTCTATTTATACTTGGGATCAGTTGAGGGATGTGCTCCTAGCACGGTACTACCCGGTATCCAAAAGTCTTTACCACAAAGATAGAGTGAAAAACTTTGTGGCAGTGGCTGGGGAGTCAGTAAGTAGCTCATGGGACAGATTTACTACTTTTCTAATAGGTGTGCCAA
Organism: Solanum habrochaites; assembly: GCA_027704765.1. Classification (NCBI taxonomy): domain Eukaryota; kingdom Viridiplantae; phylum Streptophyta; class Magnoliopsida; order Solanales; family Solanaceae; genus Solanum; species Solanum habrochaites. Next base: position 30,778,593 of record JAKWJA010002489.1, on the reverse strand, counting down.
ACCACCGCATTGATAATGATTCATTGAAAGAGTAATTCTATCGGGGAAAAGATGATAATAAAAAAACAGTGCTCGATACTATTGCGGGGGGTTCTTATGGTGAGTGCACATATGCAGAGATTGCAGAGAAGTTGGAAAAAATCTCTTGCAACAATAATTGGTTGGATGCGGGAGTCATATATCCTATTGCAGATAGTATTTAGGTATGCGCTATTCAGTGTGTGCTCAAAAATGGGGGAATGACTGTAGTACCCAATGAGAGGAACGATCTTGTTTCAATGAGGCCTGTGACCGGATGGGGAGTTTGTATGGATTACCGGAAACTAAATATATGGACTGGGAGGACCATATCCCTATTCCCTTCATGGACCATGATGTTATATAGACTAGCAGTAAAAGGATGATATTGTCTTCTTGATGGCTATTCGACTGATAATCAAATTATCTATTGCCCCGGAGGATTAAGAGAAGACAACCTTTTTTTACCCTTATGGGACATCCGCATTCAAGAGGATGTCATTTGGGTTGTCGAATTAACCGGCCACTTTCCAGATATGTTTGATGTCGATATTCTCCGATATGGTGGAGGACATTATTGAGGTTGTTATGGATGACTTCTCAGTGATTGGCAACTCTTTCAATCAGTGTTTGAGTCACTTGGATGAGGTTCTCAAAAGATGTGAAGATTACAATCTTGTGCTAAATTGGAAAAAATGACACTTAATGGTGAAAGAAGGTATAGTATTAGGTCATCACATTTCGGAAAAAGGTATAGAGGTTGATCGATCAAAAGTTTAAGTTATAGAGAGACTACCTCCACCCATCTCTTTAAAAGGTGTTAGAAGCTTTCTGGGACATGCGGGTTTCTACCGGAGGTTTATTAAGGATTTATAAAAAAATTGCACATCCTCTTTACAAATTACTTGAAAATAATGTAAAATCTATTTTGATGAATCTTGTCTAAAGGTGTTTGGAGAGTTGAAGGAGAAGTTGGTGTCTGCGCCCATAATTATTTCTCCAAATTGGAGTAAGCCATTTGAGGTGATGTGTGATGCTAGTGGGGTTGCTCTTGGTTGGTATTGGGATAAAGAAGGGATAAAATTCTTCACCCCATTTATTATGCAAGCAAGGCCCGAAATGAAGCACAAAAGAACTACACTGTGGCTGAACAAGAGCTCCTTGCAGTTGTATTTTCTTTCGAAAAATTTTGCTCCTATTTGCTTGACACGAGAGTCAAACTGCATATTGACCACTCTGCATTGAGGCACTTATGGAAAATAAAGAATTCGAAACTAAGGTTCATTAGATGGGTGCTACTATTGAAAGAGTTTGATTTTGAGGTAGAAGATAGAAAAGGGACTGAAAATCAAGTTGTCGATCCCTTGTCCATATTGGAGGATGAAGTTATGCGAGAGTTGGGTTAAAAAGATAAAATTGATGATACCTTCCCTGATTAGCATGTTTTGGCCACTTCTCATGACTTAATTCCATGGTTTGCCAATTTTGTGAATTACCTGGATATTGATATAGTCCCATCCGACTTGTCCTTCCATCAAAGGAAGAAGTTCATGCATGATGTGAAAAAGTTCTTCTGGGATGAGCCTTACTTATACAGGAGTTGTGCTGATGAAATTATTCGTCGTTGCTTGCCGAAAGTGGATATGCTAAGTGTTTTGGAGACATGCCACTCCTCTCCTATGGGTGGGCACCATAGTGGTATCCGGACTGACCATAAGATTTTGCAGAGTGGGTACTATTGGCCAACCATTCATCAAGATTCTCATAAGTTCGTCAAGTTATGTGATAGGTGTCAAAGAAATGGAGGAATTTCGAAGAGGCAAGAGCTCCCTTTAAATCCCATTCTAGTGATTGAGTTTCTTGATGTATGGGGCATTCATTTTATGGGTCTGTTTGTGAGTTCTCACGGGATGAAATATATAGTTGTGGCGGTGGACTATGTGTAAAAATGGGTGGAAGCCATAGCGCTTTCTAACAATGAAAGAAAGCGTGTCACCTCATTCTTTAAAAGGAACATCTTATCCAAATTCGGCACACCTAGGGCCATTATTAGTGATAGTGGGTCTCACTTTTGCAAAAAGTTTTTCAAAGGGATATTGGAGAAATATGGTGTTCGCCACAATGTGGTCTCTCCATACTATCCACAGACTAGTGGGCAAGTGGAGATGTCCAATCGAGAGATCAAGCAAATTCTGTTGAAAATGGTAAATGCTAATAGAAAGGATTGGTCAAGGAGGCTTGATGATGCTCTTTGGGCCTACCGTACTGCATACAAGACCCCCATAGGTATGTCTCCATACCAACTTGTATATGGGAAGGCTTGTCACTTGCAAGTTGATTTAGAACAAAAAGCCATGTGGGCGATAAAGAAACTGAAGATAGATTGGAATGAAGTAGTGGAATAGAGACTTAATGGGTTGAATGAGCTTGATGTGTTTCGACTAAAAGTGTACGAAAGTTCAGCCCTCAACAAAGAGAAGATGAAGAAGTACCACGACCAAAATATTAAAAAGCGAGAATTTGCAGTTGGGGACTTGGTGCTTTTATTCAACTCTAGGCTACGCTTGTTTCCAAGCAAACTCAAGTCCAAGTGGATGGGACCATCCCGTTTTACTAAAGTGTTTCCACATTGAGCGGTTGAGTTTGAGAATAAGGAGGGTTCAAAGTTCAATGTCAAAGGGAAAAGAACTAAGATCTACCTAATACATGCGGAGAGTGTCCATGAAGTGGTTGAGGAATATCACCTTGATGAAATCTGAGTAATCAAGGATCATGTGTCGTGCCGCGTCGTTAAATCAAGCACTTCTTGTGAGGAAACCGAAGGTGTATCCTCTAGCCAACAATAGGTTTTTCTTTCCTTTGTAAGAATAGTTACTTTTTTTTGTTTCTCTTTGTTTTACTCATATTCTGGCGTTATTTTTTTAGCGTTGGCTAGACATTAGTTTAGGGTCCATGTCTCAAAAGTGTCTGAAAAAACAAAAAAGAGTAGCTTAATGGGCGTTCAATGTGCAAGGACCAAAACCAAGAATTTTGTAGAAAATGGTCTGGTGCACATATCTATGGACCCCATCGACGGGCCATTGTTCGATCGATAGACCGTCGATGGTGTCCTTAGATCCTACGTATGTCATGTAATTTTTTTAAGTTTTTGTGAAATCAAGGGTCTAATCGACGATCCATCGACAGACATACAGACTATCGACGATGGTTTGTCATTGCAAACAAAAAAGTTAAACGGCATGAATGGTCCGAAGTATATTTAAAAGAAAAATGGTAGTTTCAAAAATAACCTCCAAAACCTTTTCAAACACTTCCCCAACTGTTTCCCTCCCCTTATTTCCTTTATTTCCCATTATATCACCATAACTCCCCCTTTAACTTTCATCGAAATCTCTAAAACTCCCAAAACCCTCTCCTTCCAAAATTCTACTACTCTATCTTGCTTTCTACGATAATTGTTTAAAGGCGGGCACGTGGGTTGTTGAAAAGATCACTCACCCAGTCACTCTAGTGTGATTTTCAGGTATTTCGATTCCCTTTGCTTAATGAATTCTCGTTCATTTATTGTTGGAAATGAAAATCGGATTGTGGGTCATGACTTAGAGACAAAAATGAATGTTTGTTCTTGTTAAAAAAATGGGTAATATGTCCCTTAGAATGATAGAAAGTTAATTGGTAGTGGTGTAATCTGTTTAAAATATGATTGTTGACTTTCCCACTTAGTTTTTGGTAGCATCATAGAATCCGAGTTTGTACCTTCCGAAATCAAAACCCTAAGGATGAAGAATTGGTCTTGTAGTTGTTGATTTTTTTTGGGTAAACTTATGAGGGTCTAAAAGGTGTCAAAATCTGCTACTATAAAGAAGGTCTAAAATCTGTCTCTAACAAACAACACGAGACCTTGTCAAAGGACCGTCGGTTGATCGACGGGCCGTCGATGGGGTTCGTCAAATTGATCAACCTTAAAATTGTTGATCTCTAAGATGGCAGAAGTAGACTACGGTCTGTCGATTGATCAACGGACCATTCTTCACGTTTGTCGTTTCTAACTGAAACCCTGATTTGTGAGAGATTACAATTTATTCTATGTGTCAGACGATAGAAGTGGACTACAGCTCATCGATTGATCGACGAGCCGTGCTGCATGTCTGTCATTTCTAAATGAGAGGTCTGATGAATACAGACTAAATAGTTCCAAAGTGTTGAACGACAGACACTATCGACGGACCGTCAATAGTGCCTGTCAACCAACACTGCAGTTCTTCACTGGACTGTGATTTGTGTTTCATTTTCTGGTTTTTTTGTTTTGTGTGTTTAGTACGATTTATATGAGACTAACAAACTATTTCCCAGGTATATATAGCCCCCAAACCATACATCATCTCTTCCATGGCCTGGTCCAAGTCCATGTCACCATCTCGTCGGATGATTGGCACTTCCAAAAATGAGCGAGATCCTGAATATATGCCCCCAGGTACCCGAACCCCTACACCAGCTGCAAGATCCACTCGTGGCACCCCCAATAATGTGGCTTCCAGCGTAGTCACTGCCTCTCGGTCTGATTAGTAGCGCTCATTAGCTGGCACATTGTCTACCTCGGGTTCTGATGGGCGTCTATCTCCGAAGCGGCATAAGGTTCAGAGTCCGCCCCCTCTACGGGGTTGAATGAGGACAATGCCTCTGAATCTGGATCATTTGGATCCACTGACCCATGGGTTCCCGCCCGCCAAGCCTCGTCTAATGAGGCTCATAGTTAGGGGTCGGCTACGCCACCCCATGATGATGTCCCTGCACCAGTTCCTGATGATCCAAACCGGTGGTGATAGTCGAGCGGAGAGTTCTTACATGGATCTTTCACACAGTCCCTGATGTGCATAGCATGTTTACCCGCCACAGGCTCAAGTGGATGTTTAAGAGTCTGGGTCTTATAGTGAGGAGGTTGTTCAAAAGTTCTACGCATCATATGTGGCGACACTCAAAGGTTCTTTGGACATTTCTCTTACTTCCATCTGCCGCTTCCTGTCCGGTGTGCCCACTAGTGTTACAAGGGATACCCTTACTCCCTAGTTTGATTACGGGTGGGATTTGGTCAAGAGCGCCAGTTTTAGTGGTCCAGATATCATAGAAAGGCAACCAAGAGGTGGCTTGCCGAGCAGTTGTTCATTGACAGTTAGGGAGAAGACTGGGTATTAGACCCTAGAGGCCTTATCAAAAAGGTCAACCTTACCTTCACAGTCAAGTTCTTCTGGCTGTTAGTTCGCCACTGCCTATCTCTTATGGCAGCAGACAATATTCTGACATGAGATTGATCAGTATTGGTAGCAGCCTTGGTGGCTGGGTTTGAGATTGACTTCGCAAAGTTATTGATTGCAGTGATACATGTGAGGGATTTTAAGACCTCTACTACTTATCCATTTGCGTGTATGATCTTCCAGTTATGCAGGGATGCTGGAGATCCCCTTTGGCACTGTGATGCCCTCCATACTCTGGTCGGGTCTGTTGATATAAATCTCATATTGGATGAGGCCAATGTTGATATAAATCTCATATTAGAGAATACGATAGAGTTAGACCAATGGGTTGATCCTGCCACTTTAGAGCGTACTGAGACAACCCTGACCAAGTCCAACCATTGCAGTAGTAGAGCACCAAGTTCCTCCTGGTCTATTCCACCGTCTGCAACACTGGTCTCGATAGTTAGGGTGCAGAAGTTAGAGGCCCAGATGACCACCTTGCTGCATCACATCAAGCCTTAGATGTAGTAATCCATTACCGAGGCTGAGAACCGGATTGAGAAGAGGGTGGCCCAGAAAATAGAGCAGAAGATTCAGGCGGTTCATCAGCGCCTTGATGCATTTCAGTTGTGGGTTCTTGCACGCCCAGCCCCCAACATTGACTTTTCTACTTTTCAGGAGGCTGTGGCGAGTTTTCTGGCGGATGTTGACAGTATCCTTGAGATAAAGGGACATGAGCCCAAGACTGCACCCGCTGAGCTAGCGGAGAACACAGTGCTTGATGCATCATTCATTGCCCCTAGTGCACCGCCGCCTGAGCCACGTGAGCATACCAAGAGGAACCATTCTAGTCGTACCACTGAGGGAGAGGATGAAAGTGCAAGTAATAAGAAGGGAACGGACCTTGAGGTTGCGACGAGAGCCTCGTTGATTGATGAGGAGACCCATCAAATGAGGGCTCGAAAGTTTGTTGTTGGGGTATCAAATTCTAGACCGGAGGCTGTTGAGAGGAGAACCACTGAGGGTACAGAGATTGTTGTGGGCACCACTGAGGGTGACCCTACTACTTAGGTTGAGGGTTCTAGGAAAACGGACCCACCAGTTTGTTGATCATCACTGCTATGCGCCTCATGTTTGCTTCATCTACCACCCTGTCTTTATACTTCTTATGCTTTGGGGACAGTTGCACATTTTTTTTGGTTAGGGTGGGGCAAATGAAAAGTGAATGTTAGGGTGAAGTCTGAGTAAGCATACTCATGATTCCTGCTTAGGGTTTTTGTCTTACATATGTTCTTTTGCACTAAGTACTGATTACTTTCTGTTGAACCGGGCATGTAGTAACATGTACAAAGTTGAAAAGTTTGAACTATGAAGCATGATTTCTCTAAGCATGAAGATATAACCGCTCAAAGAAACTGCTGCTTGAATAGGTATAATGAAGTTGAATGTGGTTGGACGAATCATTCCCTGTTGCTTTGTTTCCACTTATTGACATAGAGATGTACCCACTGCATGGCCCTCAATTGAACACTCAAACTAGGTTTTCCACAATTTGATAAGGTAGCGAGGTATCAAGAGAGTGTGAAGAAGTTTGATTGTTCCACTGTTGGTACCTAGCTAGAACTTTCCCGGTTAGTCTTGCAAAAGGAATTTGTGTTGGACAACTAGGAAAGGATCATAGGCCCTTGGTACCTAGCTAGAACTTTCCCGGTTATTCCTGAAAAAGGAATTTGTGTTGGACAACTAGGAAAGGTTATTCCGGTCTCTTTTGCTTGCACAAGCCTCATAACCGGTCTCAATTGTGCGGTGGAGCGGTACCTCTTACGATGAACTCTTGGCTTGGTCTGTGGCTCAGCTGGTCCCTTGAATAGGGCCTCCAGGCTCCGCGGACGGCGCACATTCGCTGGTGTAAACCAGTTACATCTCAGTCAGCTACCACTGTGCAGACCTGTGCCTGGGCGGGTCTGAGTCAACGAGAAAGGGGGAGGCTCTGGAGTCAGCCCCCTTCGCATCTCCAAATGGCATCAACATTAGCGTGCGGGCTGGCCAACTCATTCTAGATGGAAGTGAGATCGATGGCGAGGGTTGGTCGTTCTAGAACACGCAACTCAATAGCATCAAGGCATTTTTGAATTGCCTAAATTTTTTTGCTCCGCCTTCTAGGACACCCTCTTCATTATACAGTCCTCTACCTTAGAAAACTTATGCATCCAAGGCTGAATGTGATGAAGCTTGTGTCCATCACATATGGCCTCTACTTTGGGACTGAGCTAGGGGAAGCATGGTTGCAGGATGGTTGCATGGTAATTTGACGAGCTGGGACTTGATGTCATGAATGTGAGAGGAGCGTCGTAGTTTGATCGCATGTGCTCCTGTATGGTATTTCACTGTAGGCTTAGCTTCCACATGTTTGTCAAGTTCTCACTCAGTGGAGGAACCTCGATCCTGGGCCCTCTGTGTGGTGACATTACATTCAGTGTCTCCGCTGGTCGACAGAGTCTATCACTGTGCCAATTTGTCACTCCCTCATCCCTGTACAACAAAAAGACTAATAATGGAAGAGGGAAAGTGGTTTAGATGTTAATTTCCCTCTCATGTATCACCACCAACATCATTTTGGCGTAGTCGATCTCTAGTCCTGCTACCAGTGTTGCCATCATCACCGCCTTATGCCATGTAAGTACATTGTCAGCTTTCGTGGGTGATAACCGGTATTAGACCAATAGCCAAAAATACTTGGCCACAAAATTTAGGGTAGCATTCCAAATAGCCCTCGAGGATCTATCACCGAGTCTTCCCTCTCACCATATGTTGCAAGATATTGAGCCAACGATTTCTTAACTGCCTCACACTTTTTTACACTCCACAGAAACTCACCACTCTGAACAATCTCCCACCTTTATTCAAACTCTGAAGTATTCCAATTCCATTATGAATCAGAGGTGGGGCCGTGTAGGAAGCGGCGGATGATTGTTTCTGATAAGTCAACCCGGCATTCCTGGACTGGAATAGAGGTGAAAGAGTTTTGTTTGGCTGTTTTTGTCCGTCTATCGATTGACCCTAGGAAAGTAGCAAAGTACGAGGAAGAGAACTCTCGGACGATCTCCTCATTATAAATGTCCAAGCCCTAGCCATCCAGTAAAATTTGTGGAATTAAAGAGGTAGTGCACATCGGGAACTGTGTGTAAACTCCTAGGGAGGACTCAAAGTTCCAGAATGACCAGTCGTGTCATCATTCCCTCCTCATTGAGCATTTTAACATCTCTATAAACCTGCCACTGCCACTCCACGCACCACCTGTTTAGTTGATTCGCAATAAGTGTGGGTTTATCTATTCAGGTGCCTGTGCAACATCCAAACTGGTAACCTCATCAGAAGAGGCTTGTTGATCTTGGCCCCCCGATCTAGTGTCTCCCTAAGAGTTGCAACCGGAGGCAGTGGCTGTTTTTGAACCTGAAGATTCGGCTGCACCTGAATCTTAGGTAGACGAAAAGCCAAATTTAGAGCTCCCTTATGAAGTAGAATCAACACTGCTTGGTGAGCCGATCAATGTGCGTTCCTCATCAGGCTGGGAGGCAGTGGCTACATCCGGATTCACCTTCCGGGTGTTCCCCTAGTGGTTCGGGGGGAGGCCGTGAGATTCATAGTACTCGGAGAGATGTAGGCTGGGTCGTGCTCTGTGTCGGTGTCCTCATCGATCACTCGATAAGTCGGGGTGAATGACTAGAATTTTCCCTTTTTGGTGTAGACGTTTACCCTCTTTGGGGACACTTGTACCTGTGGAGTAGTTATTAGTATCTTAGCAGTACAATAACGCACTCAAAAAAATGGATAGAAGAAAACTTGAAACTAAAAACACATATCTTTGATGCAAAGTCAGATTGATAAGACCCATCGATGGCATGTCGATCAAACGATGGTCATAGATCATGTTCGTTGTCAAAAACTTTGAATTATTCTTGGATGGTTTGAAAAATGACTTCTCTAATGAAAAGGATAGACGTGTCTATTGGCCCATCGACAAATCGAGGAATCGTAGTCCACTTCAATTGTTTGACACATAAAATTATTTTTGGGTGTGGCAATCGACGGACCCCATCGATGGCCCATTGATTGATCTAGGATCTGTAGACGGGGTCTTGTTCTGTGGGCCTGTGACAGTTTTCAGGCTTAAGTCATATTCAATTATTGAGTTTCCTTAATGACCCATTATAACACCATCAATTCTAAACATGCTTTTTAACTACTAAATACTAGTTCGTCATTCCTAGATATCTTATTTTGTGCAACTACCGAACCCAATTCATTAAAAATATGGAACCCTAAGTCAGAACTTTCAAACAAACTAAGATATACAATATTTAAGATCTTTAAATTCTCTATACATTTAATGTATATCATTCCCATGGGATTAATTACGCAACTTTAATCATGCAAATTAACTTAATTTAATCCCAAGGTCAAGACCCACTCCCGGATCCCTATATTTAACTATGAACGAGAATTCAAAGTTAAGAGAAATTGAAGTACCTTATTAGAAGTGTAGAGTGTGAGGTTGTGTACCCTTAGTGATATGAACTTTGAAGTCGTAACCTACGCGTCTGAATCCTATCACCGAACTCTTGGGAATGGAAGAAGAGAAGTAGGGGGAAGGATGTTTGGAATGTGAATAATCTGATGGGGTAAATGATTTTGGGATTTGGGGAGTTAAATTTGGGAGTGAAGTAGGGAAGAAATTGTGGGATAAACGGTTTAGGAAGGAAATTTTAAAATAAATTGAAAGAGGGAAGGAATTTGAAAGGGGTGGCTTTTAATAATACTGGTCGGGTAGGGCCTGATCACTAGCAGACTTGGATCCAAAACCCCATGAAGGGCCATGAATTGATCTATGGTCTGTAAATTGAGACCGTCGATCACTTAGACGTAGTAAAAATTTTGACATACATGGGATCTACGGACATCATCACGGGCCGTCGAATGAACGACGGTCTGTCGATGGGTCCATAGACCTCTGCACCAGACCATTTTCTGCAGATTGTTGACTTAGCCTCCTGCACATGTAACACGAATTAGGCCATTATTTTTGTATTTGTGGACACTTTTTAGACACGGACCCTATACTAATCTCTAGTCAACACTATCACAAAAAATAGAAATGAAATAATGAGAATAACTAAAAAAGACTACGACTATTGCTACAAGGAAAACAAACCTATCGTTGGCTAGAGGGTACACCTTGGGTTGCCTCCCATGAAGCTTTTGATTTAACGTCGTGGAATGACACAAGACCCTTGATTACTCAGTCTTCATCAAGATAATAGGCCTAAACCACTTCATGAACACTCTCCGCATGCCCCATATATGTCTTTATCCTTTGTCCATTGACTGTGAACTTAGAACCTTCCCTGTTCTCTAGCTCAACCGCGCCATGTGGGAACACTTTGGTAATGAGGAATGGCCTAGTTTATTTGGACTAACCTAGAGTTGAATGGAAGCACCAAATCACCAATAACAAATTCCGTTGTTCAATTATTTGGTCTGGATACTTCTTCATCTTCTCTTTTTATATTGCTGAAATTTCATACATTTTAGGAAAAAATAATCAAGCACATTCAACTCATTTATTCTTTGTTCTGATGCTCCAGTCAAATCAAAATTCAGTTTCTTCATTTGCCCACATTGTCTTGTGCTCTAACTCGACCGGTAAGTGACAATCCTTCCCTTATACAAGTTGGTATGGAAACATACCTATGGGAGTCTTTTATGCAGTGTGGTAGGCCCAAACGAGCATCATATAGACTTCTTGACCAATCCGGTCTATTGGAATTCACAATTTTCACCAAAATTTGTTTGATCATCCGATTGGACACCTCCACTTGTTCTCTAGTCTATGGGTTGTAAGGTGTAGGCACATTGTGATGAACACCATATTTCTCCAGCATCCCTTTGAACAATTCATTATAAAAGTGTGAGCCGCCATCATAAATGATGGTCCTTGGTGTACAAAATCAGGAGAAGATGTTCTTTTTAGGAATGCAGTGACACTTTTCCCTTCATTGTTAGGGAGCAAAATTGCTTCCACCCATTTAGAAACATATTCAACCTCCACAAGAATGTACTTCATCACATGAGAACTCACAAACGGTCCCATGAAGTCAATGCCCCATACATCAAATAGCTCAATCACCAAAATGAGATTTAAGGGAAACTCTTGTCTCTTGGAAATTCCTCCATTTCATTGGAACCAATCACATGAATTGGCAAAATCATGACCATATTGGTGAATATATGGTTGACCAATAATACCCACACTATGAGATCTTTTGCGTAGTTCGTAACCCACTATGGTACCCACCCATAGACGAGGGATGAGACGCCTTCAAAATACTCTACATCTCAACCTCAGGTACGCAAATCCCATCAGCACAACTACTATATAAGTAAGACTCATCACAAAAGAACATTTATTAACATAATGCATTCCTTTGGTGGAATGTCAAATCTGACGGAACCTCATCACTTGCCAAATAGTTTGCAAAGTCAGCGAACCATTGGATCAGATCTTGAGAAGCGGCCAATAAATGTTCACCTGGAAATGTATCATCAATTGAGGCCTTTTCGATGAATTCATGCATAGCTTCATCCTCCAATTTAGACAAGTGGTTGTCTACCTTGTTCTTAGTCCCCTTTCTGTCTTTCACCTCAAAATCAAACTCTTGCACCAACAATGCCCATTTGATCAACCTCTAGTTCACATCCTTCTTCTCCATCAAATACCTTAGAGTAGAATGGTCGGTATGCACTATGAACCTCGTGCTAAGAAAATAGGAGCAAAATTTCTCGAATGCCCACATCTTCACCAAGAAGTTCGTTTAGTTTATTGTATTCTTGTAGGGCTCATTAAGGGATTTACTCGCATAGTAGATGGGGTGAAGGTATTAGTCCTTACTCGTCAATACCACCACCAGTGCAAACCCAACATTGTATGATTATACCTCAAAGGTCACTCAAATTTGTTTAAATAATAATGAGCGCGAACACCAACTTCTCTTTCAACCTCCAAATGCTTTCAGACACGATTCATTAAAATAGAACTTACATTCTTCGAGCAGTTTGTACAAAGGATGTGCAATTTTTGAAAAATGCTTAGTAAATCTCCGATAAAAGTCAGCATGCCCAAGAAAACTTCTCACACCCTTGACAGAGATGGTTGGAGGGAGCTTCTCTATCAAGAATAATTTGGCTCGATCAACCTATATCCCCTGCTCTGAGATGCGATTACCCAAAACTATGTCTTCTTTCACTATAAAGTAACATTTCTCCCAATTTAGCATCAAATTACAATCCTCGCATATCTTGAGCACCTCAGCCAAATTACTCAAGCATTGATCAAAAGAGTTGCCCACTATGGAAAAAATCATACATGAACACCTCAATAGTGTCCTCCACGATATCCAAAAACATCGACATCATACAACCCTAAAAGGTAGATGGTGCATTACATAACCCAAACAGTATCATTTTGAATGCAAAGTCCCATAGGGACAAGTGAAGGTGGTCATCTCTTGATCTTGTGGCGTGATAGAAATCTGCTTGTAGCCCGTATAGCCATCAAGAAAGTAATACCAAAACTGGCCTACAAGTCTGTATAACATTTGATCCATGAAGGGCATGGGGAAGTGGCCCTTCTCAATCCAAGCATTCAACTTCTGATAGTCCATGCAAACTCTCCAATCAGTCACTGGCCGCATTGGAACAAGCTTGTTTCTTTCATTAGGTACCACTTTCATCCCAACCCTTTTTAGGCACACACTGACCAGGATATACCCAATTGTTGTGCGCAATAGGGTAAATGAATCCAGCATCCAACCACTTGATGATCTCCTTTTTCACTACTTTTTGCATAGGTGGATTCAACCTTCTTTGGTGCTAAATACATGATTTGTGATCTCGCAAGAGTAGGATTTTGTGGGAACAAATATCGGGGGGTCCTAATAATATCTGCAATAGTCCAACCAACGGCTCGCTTGAACCTTTTTAACACTGCGATAAGCACTCTACTTGTTTCCCATTCAACTTTGCAACAATTATCATCAGTAAAGTGTCGTATTTATCCAATAACACATACTTAAGATGAGATGGGAGAACCTTAAACTTTAATTTTGGGGCCTCTTCAATAGATGGTTTCGCAGTTGGGGACTCGCGATGCTTCATATCCAACCCCAATTTCTTCGTCTTTGACTGATATTTGTTTCTTTAAAGTGCAGCCACCAAAGAATCATACTCTTCAATACCATCACTTTCAAACTTCATGATAACCTCCGCTAGTGCCTCAACAGCTAGCTCACCACTCTGCTTCATGGACCTACAGATATTGAAAGTACTTTCTCGTTTCAACTTAAAATTTTCTTGCCTTTGTCCAGATCAAAATAATTGCACCGCCCCAGGCAGCTTGGAATGGTCTTCCTAGAAAAATGGGGACCTCAAAGTCCACCTCATAGTCAAGAATCACAAAGTCGAATGGGAAGATGAACGACTCCACTTTCACAAGCACATCATGGAGTATACATGTGTACCCTTTTACAGCTCGATCGGCCATTAGTAACCGCATTGTAGTAGGCTTTGGGTCTCCCAAGTCTAACTTATTATAAATAGACAGTGACATGAGATTTATGCTCGCACCAAGGTCACTAGAATTCCTCACCTAAGTGAAGCAACCCTATAGTACATGCAATGGTGAAAGCACCAGGATCCTCTTTCTTTTGCCAAAGAGACCTCGTAGAGATGGCACTACAATGTTGCATTCTATCATCATATTCAAAACTTAACGACCTCTTCTTTGTCACTATATCCTTCATAAACATAGCATAACCGGGCATTTTATCCAAAGCTTTGATTAACAGAACATTGATGGAATGTTGTTTAAACATAGTGATAAATCGATGATATTTACCATCTTTCATTTTCTTCACAAATCTCTGTGGAAATGGTCATTTAGGTCTATGGAAGGGGACCACTTTCTGAGATACATCTGCTTCTTTCGTGGTTGTGTCTACCAAATATCCACTAGATTCGGCCACATCATTTTCCTTTCTCATATAACCTTCTACAAAAGACAGCATACGTGGATCAATGGTCTGCTTACCTCCTCGAGTAGTGAATCCCATGCAATGTCAATCATTCTTTGGGTTCTGGATAGTAGACAACTGAATCATTTGTAGCTCAAGATGCTTTATAGAAACCGTTGTGCATCCACCTTTTGTCCAATGCCAGATAGGTGGTTTCTCATCTCCTTGACATTTTCATTAACCACATCAAATCTCCTCTCATCTTCTGCAGTATATTTTCAACCCATGCCATATTACCTCTAACGTCCCTAGGGGAAGCTTCCTGATTGTTAGGGGGAATATATGTCCCACCTTGTTCATTTATGTTACCATTGTTGTTCTAGTTCAAGTTGTCATTGCAATTGTAGTTCCCCTCTCGGACATATTAACCCTCTTAATTGTAGTTACCATAGTTTCAACCTTGGTGCCAACTCTCTTGATTGGAACCTTAGGCGTTTAGTCAGAAACCCCCCAACTGATCATTAACTGTATATGCATCCTCATCATAGTAATACTTATCTACTGGTAGTGGTGGTTAAGTCAGATAATTCATTGCATTCACCTTTTATGTGTCTCTGCTCACATGCTTCAAGACCAACCCTAATTCAGTTCTCATATGCACCATCTCTTCTCGAATCTCATCTATGGTTAGGTAATTTGTATGCTTTATCACAAAGGTGTTTCACCTAGTGTCCAACTTTGGAGTGCTCCAAACTTTATTATTGCGATATATCTTCTCCAACTTTTCTGCAATCTCAGCATATGTGCATTCCCCATAGGAGCCACCAACAATAGTATCGAGCATTTCTTTGTTCTTATCATCTTGACCTCTGTAGAAGTACTCTTTTAGTGACTCATCACCAATGCGTGGTTTGGGACTCTTCTCAGGAACGCACTAAATCTCTACCAAGAGCTACTCACTGATTCACCATGTAATGCCAAAAAATAGTTCACCTTATCGTTGTGATTGAGCTTCTTGGACACAGAATAGTACGTCGCATAGAACATATCTCTCAACTGATCCCAAGTACAGATAGAGTTTTAAGGAAGCTCATTGAACCATATAGCGGCATCTTCTATCTGTGATGAAGGAAACACTCACAACCCGTATGACATTCATATCCAAGTCTGGTCTCCCCACACAACTTATGCACACAGACCTCAATTTTACTATATGATCATGTTCGTCCTTCGAAGGATGTCCCAAGAACAAGTCCCTCACGGTGACCATCTTCATCAAGCTATGCATCACCACGAATGTGTGCCCAGGTGAAAAAGAGGGTAGGACAAGAGGTTCATCGGAGTCTGCGATGTTCACCTTGACTGTGTAGTAATCCTAAAATCCTGGGGCTGCTGGAGGTTGCATCCTAAAAGAATCACAATAACTAGTTCTCACTGTGTGCCTCAACAGGTAATAGAGGATGCTGGTCTGCTCCATCACCTAGATTCCCTTTGTTATTGGAGCCCCTTAATTTTCCATTCTCCTCAAGGTTCGATTCAGTTTTGGATTGTATAGAGTGAGTAGTTAACCTCGCCTCCATGTTCTTGGCATACACTAAAGCTAGAAGTGGGAGAAACAAGTGGTTCACCTCGGCTTCGTGTACTTGGCATACACTAGAGCTAGACTTGAGAGAAAAAAAAATAAATAGAAAAAGTAAAATCAAGAAATAGTTGACTAAATTTAAGTAAAGTAATTAAAGTTAATCCAAAATCCAAATTCCCTGGCAGCTGTGCCAAAATTTGATACACTCAAATTACACCTCCATAAAGAAGTATAAGTGATCGTTATAAAGCAAAGAACCTAATTAGTAGGTTGGAGTAGATCCCACGAGAAAAATTGTTTAAAAGTAACTTCAATTCACAATTATATCTATTTAGTCAGTGTCTTTCCATAACAAGTAAGAAAAGGAAGGGGGGTTGTGAAACAAATTCCTTAAACATTGTAGTTATAAGCTAGACAAAAGTTAACTTTGGTTTTTATCAAGATGAGAGAGTAACAAGGGTGTTTGTGTTTCCCACAGGTTCGTAACGCATTATTACTAGAAAAAACAATTATTTCCTAGAGAATTACATGAAAAATGATAAGTTAGGTATCTCAAAATTCTTGGTCCGACATCTAGAGAATTTAACCCTGCACCTTGGTCTGATTACTAATCCTTACCATTGACTCATATTAAACATCATGATCGATTATGACTTAGTTATTACTTCACACCAATCGACACTAGCCTATTAGATAGTATCACACTAAATCTATGTTGATAATTCTCTTCTCATTAACTACCTTCTTGGTTCGACAAGTAGCAACAAGGCGATTTCTAACGCATGCACTCGTTAAAAAGACTTCTAAACGAAAGAATCATCAATACATGCAAAAACCTTTTCTCTTGAATTGCTTAGTTGCTAGTCAAACTTTGATAATTACTCGTGGTTCCCACAACTCTAGCTGTAGATTTAGTTACCCATGTTAGCAAGATCAGAATTCATAGTTTTAGATGAAGAAATCAAGAACTTACTTTAACAAGAATAATGAATCAAGAAATCCCACTTGAAATTGCACGAAAAATTGTTCAAACTAAATTCGGAAATTGATTAATTGTCAAAGTTTCAAAAACCCAATCTCCAATACACAAAATAGAAGGAAAGTAATTGCATATAACCCCCAAAATGAGGTTTTAATACCCTTTATATAGAAAACAAAGTCCTAATGAAAAAGGAATTAAAAAAGGGAAAGTTTTGTTTAGGTAATGTTGCATCAACTGACGGACCATCGATCAATTGATGGTGCGAAGACTACTTCTGCCAAGACTTGGAAATATTTTTTTTCTCCGGATGACACCATCTCTAAATCAAATGACGGACCATAGTACAAACTATCAATCCATCTACGAGCCGTCGATGCTCCTCCGTAGCTCTATACTTAGAATCTTACAAAATCAGGTATTGGAACCTTCTCTGAAACAAATAAGGTTCACCAGTATGGTCCATCGATAAATCAACGGACCGTTGTTGCCTCTTTTGGTTCAACATTTGGTTAAACTTCCCTGATTTTCCTTTAATGTCTTGAGATGCTCATCTACGGTCCGTCATATCGACGGACCGTCAATTGCCTCCGTATGTCTGATTCTGCATTATTTTCAGTTGTTTTCTTATCTTTCCACCTAAAAAGCTTTCCTACAAAACAAGACACACAACTTTTAAAAATCACTAATAAAATGGTTGTAGACACACACAACTCTTACGTGAAATGCATTAGAAATACTGTGAAATCACGGTTCATCAATAAACTTGCACGATCGGGAGTTTGATTAATGATTTTCATAGAAGGAGTATAAGTGGTGATGAATGGGGCTGAATCATCATTAGTGTGAGAAGTAAAACAAAAGCAAGCACAAGTTCATATTTTGCTTTAAATTAAACAAAAGTATTCATATGTAGGAAGTGATGGCTTTTCAACAAGGGGAGATGTTGTTTTGATGTATCAAGGTAGATTGTGTCATTGACTTTAACAGTAATTGGGATGCTCACCTACCTCACCTTGAGTTTCTTACAACAATAGTTACCACTCTAGCATTCAAATGGCTCCTTATAAAGCTTTGTATGGGAGAAGATGCAAATCTCCTATTGGGTGAAAGTTTGTAAAGCTTGATTGATAGGACTATATTTAGTTCATCAAGTTATGGATAAGGTGAAAGTGATTTAAGAGAGATTGAAAATGATGTAGAGTCATCAGAAACTTTGTAATGATGTTAGTAGACGCGAGTAAGAGTTTGAATAGATGATTGGATTTACTTGAAAGTTTCACTGATGAAGGGTGTTATGAAATTTGGTAGAAAGTGGAAGCTTATTCCCCAGCATTTTGGCCCTTAAAGAATATAAAAAGAGGTAGGTACTCTAGCTTATGAGTTAGAGAGACCACAAGATTTAGCCGCAGTTTATCCGATATTTCATATCTCCATGCTGAAAAAGTGTATGGATTATCCTTCATTGATCATACAAACTGAAGATATTGGAACCAAGGGTATCTTATCTTATGAGGAGACTCCACTTCAGAATCTAGATCGCCAAGTGCCCAAGTTTAGAACAAAAGAGGTAGCAGCAGTCAAAGTTCTACGGAAAAAATGAGTTTGTTGAGGAAGCTACTTGGGAAGATGGGGAGTCTGAAGAAGAGATACCCAAATCTCTTCGAATCCAGAGAAGTTTCAAATAGAGGCACTAATATTTTCCTTTGACATTTTATTTATAAGTTAGAATATTGTAACGGCATTATTGATGGGTAATTAAGATGAATGTGCATGTTACACCATTAGCATAGTAAGAGAAATATCATTCAAGGACAAATGTTCTCAAGAGGGAGATATTTTAAAACTCGAAGTTTGAAGGAACGAGGAGGAGGAAAAGTAAGTGGAAAAGAGCAAAGAGGGGGAGAGAAGAGGAAAAGGACGGGAAAAGAGGGAGGGGAAGTGGGGAGGGGGAGGGGGGGGGTCAGACGGCAGAAGGAGGGTATCATAATCCTAACTACGGATATCGAATGTTTTCCAGATATTGTAGAAAGATCTTGTAATAATCTTTTCAGCATCATCGAGTTAGCATATTTCTATGTTTGTATGAGTGTGATATGCCCTTTTGAAGTTGAGATGTTTAAATAAGGAAATGTTCAATCCCTAATTTAAAGGGTGTTTTGTTCTTTTGCATAGAATATTACTTTAATTCGTTTTCGATGAATTAATTAAAGGTCAAAACAAAATTGGTTCAGCTTAGACAATTGGAGATTTACACTAGGGTTTGTGGAAGAAGAAATAGAAAGAAAGGAATGCACGAAGAAAAAAAAGAGAGAAAAGAGCAAAAGTTGTCGTTCTTTAAGGTGGGAGTGTTGTGGGATTCGGAAAAGGTTGAAATAAAGAGTATATGAGTCTTTCATAGCATTAGGTTCATCCACCCACATGCCAAGCACGTTTATTTCCGCGAAGTTTGTTCTAGAAAATTTGAAAGTCGATGAATCATTTACGTTGTTATTGAAATTGACCTTCTTTCTTGAGCAAGGTTGAGATTGAGAAGTTCCATGAGATTAAAATGTTTTTTCCTTGATGTGTTTGAGTTAGATTTTTGTGTATAGATATTGGGTATCTGATATAAAGATAAGTTGAGAATAGTAGTCGAGTTTAGGCTAATTGGGGCTAAAAACTGAAGAAGGAAAAAGTCGGACAAGGAACATGTAGTAGGCCCACGTCGCATAGATGTTCCTTTGATTTGAAAAAAATTAAGTCACGGAGCGGTCACAAACCGTTCTTCTCAAAAGTTATTTATCGAGCAAATATTCTAATGTGCCTCCACGTCTCAGACTAGTTTTCTAGCAATTATTTCTCTGTTGTTTCTCATGATAAGCTATTTAAAATCATTCCTAAACACCATGAGATCTTTCCTACAACAAATCACAGTACTTCAACTCATAATTTAATTCAATAAAGGTTAAGAGTCAAGTCAAGAAAAAAGTAGAGAGTGGTAAGGGGTCAAGTCAAGAGCAAGAGAAAATCAGAGTCCGTTAAGGAGAAGTTCATAATTAAGTTGTTCGGAAGGTCTTTTAAAACCGTTTTTTTTTGAACATTGTTGTTAAATTTATTTTTTTTAAAGACTTAAGTTTTGAGTATAGTAAATATTGAAGCTTGAAGTCATTTCTTGAAAAGATTATATCGGGGCTATCTATTCCCAAAGATTAAATGATTTCACATTTAAACAAGAAAAGAAACTGAGATTTAAAAAAAATAAGGCTTTGTGCTAGTTTTTTATTAAAAAGGAAAAAGAGGGTTGTTCCAAGAAAATTTCATATATGTTTGGTAATTATTCTCAAAACAAACCAGAAAAAAGAGTTTTCTTTTTAGTTTATATTAAAGTATCTAAAGACATTTTGGGAGTAGTACTGAGCACCGCTATGAGGGACGGGAGTTTGAGTCAGATAATTCAAACATCTTCATACTACATTTTAGCATATGGGTAGTAAAGAGATCATACTTTTTAGATTTAGATTTGACGTCCTTAAAAGATCTTTCACTTATAAGATAGTGGATCTACTAAATTAAGTATTCTGTATGAAGGCAAAGTATATGATAGTTCTGGTAACGTGGGAAGGACACTGTATCACCACTTAGGCTCATAGTGGTGGTTATCGATTAGAGAAACTCCCACACAAAACTATATTACTTTGTAATATGACTAAAGTTGAGTTTGTTACTGCATTTTCTTTAACGAACTAAGTTGTTTTTTACTGTGTTAAAAGTTTTTTATATAGTGCATGTATTTTATTGCTCATAATTAGTTAAGTTATTCAAGATTTAAAAAGAACCAAGGTAATTGTTTCTTTATAATTCTTTTCAAGTCTATATTATGTTTAGCATTCCAACTCGCATAATTGTACATCCAATGTACTGATGTCAATTGACCTGCATTATCTTATGATACAAATTCAGGTTACAAGGATGAGCATCCAGCGCATCATTGATCAGGTTCAGCACTTAAAGTAAGATGGTGAGCCTCGTTGCTTTCCGGAGAGCTCCTTCTTCAGTAGCTTTAAATTTTAAGGATTATTGGTGGTCTTGTCCCAACATCCATCTCAGTTATTAGAGGCTCCATAGATAGAGAGTTAGCAACCAATTGTCTTTACGTTGTTATTTATTATGTATTATGATTTGAGTTTCCATTTTGGCTAAGTTGAATGTCTTATCCTTAAAAGCGTTCTACGTAATCTTTTAAAGTTGAGTGAGAGCATTTTAATCCTTTTATGCTTTAAGTCTTTTGTTGAGTAAGTAAGCCTTAACAAGGGTTTTCTTGATCCTAATAATGGTCTTCGAGTTCCATTCCTTCATAGGATGTAGGCTCGGTGCGTGACATAGAAATATAGATTTTTTCATTTATTTAGATCCTAGTAATCATCCCATTTCCATCCCTCCATATCGCATGAATCCGAAAGAATTAAGAGTGCTTAAGGCTCAAAATACAAAAGCTCCTTCATAAGGGATTTATTTGCCCTAGTGCCTCCCCATTGGGTACTCTAGTTGTGTTCGTTAAGAATAAGGATGGTAGCATGAGAATGTGTATAGATTACCAACAATTAAATAGGGTCAGTATTCAAAAAAAAAGTATCCCTTGCCTCAAATAGATGACCTCTTTTACTAATCACAAGCGGCTATGAGTTTTTTGCTATGTCTTTTGGTTTGACCAATGCGTCTAAATCTTTCATGAGTTTAATGAATTGACTGTTTAAACAATTTTTATATGTTTGTGATGGTATTTAACGAGGAAGAGCATGTCGACCATCTTCGTGTTAATCTTATTGTTATTTGGAGACAAAAGTTGTATGCTCAATTTTCTAAGAGTGAATTATTTTTAAAATCGGTTGCATTTTTTGGGCATGTGGTTTCAAAGGAAGGGATAATGGTAGATTCTCAAAAAATTGAGTCAATTAAGAATTGGGTTAGACCAAGTTTGGTGACTGAATTTAGGATTTTTGTGGGACTTGTTAGCTATTATCATCGGTTTGCTAAGAATTTTTCTTCCATTGCTACTCACTTGACTAATTTGACCAAATTTGAGATACCATTTTAATGGACTGAAAAATGTAAGATGAGATTTCCAAAGCTCAAGACCCTCTTAACCTCCACGCCTATTCTAGCATCACCGATTGAAGCTAATGATTTTATTGTTTATTGTGATACTTTAAATTCTAATTTGGGTATGGTGTTGATGCAGGATAAGAATGTTATAGCTTATGCATAGCATTAATTGAAGGTACATGAGAGGAATTATCTAACGCATGATTTGAAGTTGGTACATGTAGTGTTTGTTCTTAAGGTTTGGCTTCATTACCTCTAAGGTGTTAATGTGAAGTATTTGCGGATCATCTTAGTATGCAACATGTTTTCACTCAAAAGGATCTGAATTTGTTACAACGAAGGTGGATCTAGTTGCTAAATGATGATGATGTGACCATTCAATACCATCCGGGTAAGGCCAATGTGGTGATAGATGCTTTGAGTCGAAAAGTAGTGAGTATGGGCAGTTTATCTTGCTGAAGTTTATCCAAGTTACCTGGGACAAGAAAACGAAATTCAGACCTTTGGCAGTCAAATTATCCATTGGCATCTCAGAAAGAAGAAAGAAAGACGTGGGGGTGGTGTATAGGTAGTATGAGTGAGGGTCATATTCATTGATGACATCAAGCCAAGCAATTTGAAGACGGAAATATTGAGGGGCGCAGAACAAAGATTGTGACGGGTAAGGTACAAGATACAAATCTTGATGTGAATGGTGTACTTAACTTAATGGGTAGAATATATTATCGAAGAGCGGATGGCTTGATTGGGAAATTATTTTCGGAGGATCATAGTTTGCTATATTTTATTCTTATTGGTGTGAAAAAGATGTATAGAGATCTGAAGCGAATTTATTGGTGGCCGGGTATGAGGAAAGACACTGCGTAGTTGCGGCGAAGTGTCAAAATTATAACCAAATGAAGTATGAACATCAAAGGTCTAATTTTTGCTTAAAAGGATGCCAATTCCTAAATGAATGTTGGAAATAATATCCATGGACTGAGTTGTTGGTCTTCCCAAGAAGTTAGGGAAGTTTGATTCTATTTGAGTAGTGGTTGATAGATTGACTAAGTCAGCCTTTTTCTTGTAAGAATAGACTATAATGTTGAACTGTTAGCTAAAGTGTATGTGAAAGAGATAGTAAGGTTGCATGGATTTCCCCTTTCTATCATCTTAGATCATCGTACCCAATTCACTTCCAAGTTTTGGAGGAAATCACATGATGAATTGGGCACACAACAAACTTTTAGTACAACCTTCTATCCTCAAAATACGGACAATCAAAAAGGACCATTCAAGTGTTAGAAGACATGTTGAGAGAATAATTTTTTGATTTTTTAGAGCATTTGGATAAACTCTTATCATTGTGACAATTCTCTTATAATAATAGTTATCACTCAAGCATAGATATGACACCATGAGAGGAATCTATGGGAGGGGATGTAGATCACCCATAAGATGGTTAGAGGTTGGAGATGTGAAACCTTTAGGGGTTGATGTAGTGAAGCATGCTCAAGCTAAGGTGAATGTTCAAGATAAACTTCTAACAACCCAGAGTAGACAAATGAAGTATGCCGATCATAAAGAAAGAGACACGATGTTTCAATTCGTGTAAAATTTTCTTCTTAAGGTATCACCCATGAAATGGATGATGACATTTTATAAGAAGGGTAATCTAAATCCTAGCTACATTGGTCCATTTGAGATTCTATAATGTGTGGGACCGGTTACATGTAGGTTTACTCTACCTCCTAATTTATGAAGTGTGCATCCGGTAGTCCATGTATCAATATTGATGATGCATCATGATGACAATGATTATATCATTAAGTGGGACTCAATTGTATTATACAAGGACCTCCAATATAAGGAGGAACCGATTGCAATTCTTGATCCGGATGTGCTCAAGTTGAGGACCGAGGAGATTCAGTATGTGAAGGTCTGATGGAAGCATCTACTAGTTGAGGAAGCTACATGGGAGACCGAGAAGGATATGCGAGACAGGTATCCCCAATTTTTCATCGAATCAGGTACTACTACATCCTTTTTTTGGCCTGTTTTTCCTAAGTTTTCACTAAGGGATGAGTGATGGGTAAATTTTTCTCTATTATAACGACTGCGTTCTATTTTTATAGGAAAAATAATGGAGAAAAATTTGGGGTAGGAACACAATTTTGAAGTTTTTGAATTTTTCTAACCTAGTCTAGATTTGTACAAAATCGGAGTTATTAGGTGTAGGGAAATTCGGTAAAATTCGGATGAATCATTTGTATGTTTGATATCATTAGTAGTTAGATAACTCGTTAAGGAATTTGTACGACTTAGAGGAATTGAATTTGGGTGAGTAGAACTCCTGCAATCGATCTTAGCATAAAGGATATTTTCTGAGAGTCGTAGGTTAGAGGTGTGTTGTGAAAAGGAGATTTTGAATTCTTTAGTTAGCTCTCTGTTTCATTTTGGCCGCTTTTGCAGGGGTTTGTGCCGCTTTGGTGGGCTGATGGTCGTTGTGGCGTCTAGGACGCTAATTAAGAATCATTAATAAGCCCCTAAATGACCTCATTTTGAGCTTTTTGACCTTATGATCTAAGTAATGAACACCATGCGACTCCTACTCATTTTTCACCATTCTTCAGGATAAAGCAAATCTTTTAATTTATTGAGTCTATTTTTCGATCCGTAGATCGTAGTAGAACATGTTAATATTTATGGGGGAGGGTTTTGATATTAGATTATATGGTTGAAACAACCCTAAATTGAATGATTTTTATCATGGGTATGATTTATGTTTCATAAAATTGTGATAGTTTAAGGAATTAGTGATTTTTTTTATTCGTGTGTTCTTATGATTGTTTGTAGACCTAGAACAAGCGGAACGAATCTGAAAAGGAGCGGATCAAGTATCATAAAGCTTCAGGCTTGTTTCGAGTAGGTGATAGTTGTGATTCTATGAATGTGTGATATATTCTTTTTATTGCTTTTGGGTTTTGGTTCCATGAGAGGACTAACTACTTGTGATAAATGCAAAATTGTTGAATCATGTGATATTCCATATTGTATATATTTTCATGTTGCACTTAGTAGGATATCCGCGTGATCCTACCAGTACACGGTGGTTATGTATTGATACTACACTTGCTATAAATTTTGTTAAGTACATGGCATTTTCCTGTGGCTATTGAAAGAACTCGCTTAGAAGATCTCTGATCATTGCTTTTGAATTCAAGGGTGAGATAGCATCTTCTAGGCTGCCACGGAATTCTCTTAGTCTATGTCAACCATTTTCGGACTTAGATATTTCATTAGTTAGTTGTTTAGTTCATTAGCTTGGGGTTGCATCCCTTCGCGTTTTAGACTTGATTATTGTTATTTGTTTTGGTACATTGACTTTCATTCTAGGTTTTTTACTTTTCGAATTTTTAAGTTAGTTCTTTAGAATCCTTGTTGAAGTTTATGGAAATTTCTTACTTAATTTATTTAACTTTGTTCCTCAACTTAAATGTCTTAGTTATTACTTTAGTTGCTTGAGTAAGTTGTAGTAGTGGTTCTCCCACCGGAAGGTTAGTGTGTGTCAATCATGACTGTCTGGGTTGTGTCACAAATTTAAAGAAAGATGGAAACAGAGAAATAACTTGTACTTTCCACATTCCTGCAAATGAAAAGCAACCAAAAGTATTACGGATAATGAGCTATTAATATTCTGTGCTTTTGCCTAAGCTTTCATCTGCAAAATCACGAGATCATATTACAACTGATATCTATCACCACGTACTAATTAACCTCTGTATCTTCTTCTATGAATAAGAACTTATTAACATGAAGTTTAAACAACTCAACCTTGCCTCTAGAGGAGGGGGGCAGATATTACCACAATCTAAACTAAAAAATGTATTTAGTAGTCCTTCCTTGTCTAAGCAACAACTTTGATTTCCATCTTTCCTGTTTGTCTTACTTTTGTGTCAATTTGAAGTAACATGCCTTCAACGTACTAAGGATGATTGCAGAAATGTACCAAAAAGCTCAGCTTCTGTAACCTTTCATCGAGTGAACAAATCATGTATATTATATTAGACTTTGAAACTGTCTCCCTGTTTGCAACTAATATATCACACTTGCTTTTTGTAACATAATCAACAACTGTCAGAATGGGCACCTTGGCAGCTGTTATTGGATGAACACCAGAAACTTGCCGACATCCTGAAGCACGGAAAACCACAGATGTATAAAGACTAAACATACTAAATCCTAACAGTGAAAAATAAAATACAAATGGAGTAAATATATGCAAAGGATTCATATAGTCACAAACAAACAAACAAAACATGAGGAGACACCCTACAAATTGCCAGACATTTCCGGGTCTGTTTTTCTACTTTTCTTATGATATCAAGGTATTTCTAATTTAAGAATTAATGAGCCATTGAGATTTCCCTTCCAACGAAATTATGATTGGATGCATATATGAGAGAAGGGGATAAAATATCCATCATTTGGCAAATTTACAAATTTAAATAATAAGAAGAAAAGAAGCAGATGAAGTTAACCAGACTTCTTTATAATATACAATTGTGTCCTTTCTTTTCTTGACATAGCCTTTCTTCTCCTTTTCTTTCATCTAAGTTATAACTAAGCAACCACTAACTCTTTCAAGTTACTCATGCCTAATACGATGAAAGCCAGACAAATATTTTACGTGAAAAATCTTCAGTATGGCCAATCTGCAGTGGAATTGCAGAGAGCCTCATTAGCACTTCTATGTGTTGACTATATTATGAATCAAGACCCTTCTACACTTTCTTTCTTGTTATCAATGCAACTTATTTCTTGTTTTTCACTATTTTCTACCACATTTTCATGTTTCCAGGAAGAATTGTGGACGGTATTTCATTCTAAGTTGCACGGACTCTGCACTTTCAATGCCGCACCCGTGTTGGATTCAATCCACAAATGCAATTTGGAGTACACACTTCCTCAGAAAGTATACTGAACTATTCGTTAGGTTAGCCTTTCATCCAGAAGCTATATAGAACATGTTAAAACAATGTTGGATATGAGTAACAGAAGAAAAATTAATCACCTCTTGCAAACAATAGCAAGTCATCAGCTAATAAAGCAGAGGATGAAATTTGATGTCCAGTTAGGCACGTACATAGGTAATCCATGACAATAGAAAACGTTTAACGAGACATCAGATCTTCTCGGCTATGTCTCTTAGCAGCTTGAAAGGGATAGGAGCTTGTGCTTCACAGATGATGCTGGAAATCACCTTCGGTAATCAATGACATCTTTTATTATCAGGCATAAAGATTGACTGTGGCTAGTGGCGTTATTCTGTTGAATATATGTTCTATGTTGTATATTGATATTATAGAGACAAAAGGTTGAACAATTTGTTGTGATGAAAAGATGAAACCGAAAATCTAACAATAAAGAACACCAAGTTTAACGTGGAAAAACCCTTCAAACCGAAGGTGACCACCATGGGATCGACAAGATATGAATTGCTTCACTATACCAATAAGAGGGTTACAAATATTCTTCTAATGGATACACAACAAGTGCCAAAAGAGAACAAACAATAGCTACACCAACAAAAGGTAAATAGAAAGAAACACCACCCAAATCCAGATTCTGTTCGGGACCTAAAATAGGATCTTGCTGACTTCCGAATCCGATCTCCACCGTTCCAATCAACCACCAAGATGTCAGGAACACTCAGTCCAAATTTCAGCTCGATCCAATGGTTAGTTAATTGGGGAACACGATCTGAACGTTGCTGGTCGGAGAAAAAGACTGCAGCAAAAGAACCCTTTTCTTTCTCTCTTTTTTCTTGTTGAAAGCCACGCCAAAAATCTCCTTATTTAGATGTATTTACAAGACAATACCAATGGCAAGTAATTATTCTCTCAAAACCATCCTCTATTTATAGAGTTGTGCTTTCCTTACAAGCCCAAACAATACAAATAAGATATAATTCCAATCCTCTTCCTAATAGAATTGGAAATAAAATAAAGAGAATAATTCCAATCCTTTTCCAAGTAGGATTAGGCCATGGGTCTTTGGCTGGAACATGGGCAATAGCCCAACACAATCTTCACCTATGCATGAATTTCTTTCATATATGTGACATTGTTAGTGTGTGTTTTGTTTCTAGTTGGATATATTCTTTAAAGGGAAGAAACTTCAGAAATGATTATTCAGTAGTATACTTCTGATGCGTTGTTTGAGAATTTTTCTCCAACCTGACAAAATTCCTATACATAAGGTTCTAGTTTTTGAGTTGTTTGTCCTCATTTTACAATAACAGAAAAGTTAGAAAATTTAATGTATCAACTTACTTTGGAAATGAGCATATATGGAAAAAGCATTTGCTTTCTAGGAATATCATGGAATATGCTAAAACATTAGTGTATCTTGTCCCACACTAGTGACAGTAGACGTATACATATTTTTCATAACAACTCAACAGACAATGTATATCGCTGAGCTCAGTAGCATGAGCTTGTAACCCAAGTTGCAGCAATAAGATTATCAGGACAAACCAAATCGTATAGTTGACTCTTGAACCGGATAAGTATTTGATCAGAGTCGACTCCTAAATACTTGAAAGGCAGCTCTGTACACTTAGGTCAATATTTCCTTAAGTAATTGAAACTAATGTGGAGAACTCCCTCTAAAGTACGTAGGAGTTGACTCTGATCCAAAACTGTTTCGGTTCATGAGAAACCTACATATATCCGTCTTCTATCACCTCTGTGGGACAACATGCACTATGGTTTTAGCATATGCGATGATATGCCTAGCAAGCAAATGCTTTTTCCATATATGCTCATTTCCAAAGTGAGTTAAATAAATACATAATTTTCTAAATTTTTCTGTTATTGTAAATAGAGGACAAACAGCTCGAGAGCTGGAATTATATATAGGAATTTTGTCATGTTAGAGAAAAACTCGCAAACAAAGAACCACAAGTACACTCTTGAATATTCATTTCTTAAGTTTCTTTTCTTTAAAGCATATTTGAACTTGAATCATATCAATCACTAACAAAGTCACATATATGAAAGAAATTTACGCATGGGAGAAGCTTGTTCAACCTTTTGTCTCAACAATCTCAAGTTACAATATAAAACAGATATTCAACATCATAACGCCATTGGCCATAGTCAATCTTGATGTCTTCTCAAAAAAGATGTAATCGATTACCAAAGTTGATTTTCAGCATCATATGTGAGGCACGATCTCCTATCCCTTTCCAGCTGCTAAGAGACATAGATGACGATATCTCATATCTCCTTACCTATATTCTATTAGCATGGAGTACCTGAGTAGGTGTATAAATGAACTTAAGCAAGAAAAGAGCTTCAAATTCTTTCCAAGATTTATTAAGATGAGAATTAATCACCTCAGTTTTTCAAGAGGTAATTCGTGTTTATCGGTGCATCACTGCCCCTTCGGACCATACTTAAGAAGGATAATCTCTCTCCACAAGGACTGATTTTCTTGAGTAAATATCCATGGCCATTTCATTAGTAAACTCTTATAATGAAGCTTTAGGTTCCTTACTCCTAGACCTCCAAAACCCTTACTTTGCAGAACTGCGCTTCGTTTTATGAGGTTAAAACTTTTCTCAATCTTGCTTCCTTGCCCTAAAAAATCCCTCTACAACTTGTCTAAGATTTTCACCACCTATCACAGGTATGGGAAATAAACACATTACATATATTGAAAGAGAATCTAGTACTACCTTGATCAAAACGACTCTACCTCCTAAGGAAAGATATTGTCATTTCAAAAAAGCTAGTCTTTTTTTTGTTTTCTCTATTATTCCATCCCATATATTCACAACATTGTTATTATCACCCAATTGCATTCGCAAATAAACTGTGGGCAACTCCTGTATCCTACACTTCAAAATATCACCCACAGACTGAATTTGTTGCACGTCTTTCACCGGAAAAATATTGCTTTTCCTCTAGTTAATCTTCAATACAGAGCAAGCTTCAGAATCAACAGTATCACCTTTAGGTAGAAAATTCATTCTTGTTCAGCTTCTCAGAAAACCAATGTGACTCACCTCCATAATTTCATTTTTCCTTTTCATACTCTGAAGACTTCTATCTAGTTGTTTGTCACAACCCTTCTCATCATACTTCCTAGCGATTCCATAGCTATGATAAACAGGAAAGGGGACAAGGGATCCCCTTGCCTCACACCTCTTTCATCTGGAAAAAAGAACATGCACGTTCTCCATTTATTTGAATGGAGAAGCTGGTAGTTTTGACACAAAATTTTATCCACTTAATCCACCTTCTCCCGAATCCCATTTTCCTTGAAGTGATCAACAAGAAATTCCAGTTCAAGTGATCAAAAGCATTTTCAATATCTAATTTGCACATAAATCCAAGCATATCTCTTCTAATCCTTGTGTCAACGAATTCACTAGCAATAAGAGCAGCATCCCTTATTTGTCCCCTTTGATGAAAACCATCTGGTGGTTGCTTGAAAGTCTGCTTATTACCTTCTTTAATCTCTCAGCTAACACCTTTTCTATGATTTTGTAGACCACGGATATTAGAATAATGGGTGTGAAATCTCTTAGATCATTTGTTCTAACTTTCTCGGGAATCAAAGCTACAAAAGTAGCATTGAAGCTCTTCTCAAACTTGTGGTGAGAGTGAAATATGTGGAACGTCTGCATCAGTTATTCCTTTTTTTGTTTCCTAGAAATCTTGAAAGAAAGTTATGGTATAGCCATCTTGTCTGGGTGCTTTTTCTACAGCACACATCTTTGTCCCTGCCAATACCTCTTCATCCTCAAAAACCATCAAGATAGTTCACAATGGAGCCCTTGTTTGCTATAAGATCACTAGATAGTTCTCCATTGATAATCAAGAAGTCTAAAGTGTTGAGTCTTTTATTTGCAGTGGTCATTTTATGAAAAAACTTAGTGTTTTGAGTTTTTTATGTGCAGTGGCCATTTTATGAAAAAACATAGTGTTTTTTTCACCACATTTGATCCTCTGGACTTTGGATATTTGCCTCTAAATTATTCTTCATTCCTAGAAACTTCCTCATTCTTCATGGCTAAATTAGCCTTTGCCAAATGCTCATCATCATTTAAGGGTCTTCTTTCTTGCAAGGTCTCCAAGCTACCTATTTAATCTAAGACGTGCTTTGTCTTGCCTTCCAATTCACCTTGTGCTCTTTGCTCCATTCTTTGAGTTTAGCCTTTAACATGCTTAATTTTTTTGTTAGGATATAGTCAAGGGTACCAGATACGATAAAAGAATACCACCATTCCTGAACTTTTTCTTTGAAGCCTTCCACATTAAGCCACCAATTTTTACACTTAATATAACACTTCTTGAAATACCATCTCCACAAGTTAAAAGAATGAGGTTGTGGTCAAACCCAAAGCTATAAAGAGAGCTTTGCCTAATACAAAAACCTTTCTATTCTAGAAGCATTCCTATAATTTTCCCATTCTCTCCAAGTATACGGTTCCGTGAGCAGAGGAGGGTTTATGATTTCCAGCTCATTAATGCAGCTGGAAAAATCACATGTTGCTTCAGATCGGTTAATCTTATTATGTCGAGATCTCCACAAACCACCCAAGGCCCTTTACACAAACTCCTCATTGCTCCTAGTTTTTCCCATGAATCTCTTCTTTCATTCCTATCACAATATACATAGACAATTGTGACAAACCACACTAAATCTTAATTAATCCAACAAAATTTGCAAGTAATCGTATGGAAGCCACTCTCTACTTCCTACCCCTTCCAAGCCCTTTTGTCCCACATGAGAATGATTCGTCCCTTAGTCCCTAAAGTTTCCATCAATACTTCCCCTCATCCAACTATTCCCACCCAATTGTTTAATATAGGTTCCTATTGTCCCATTTAGTTTTATCTCATCCGAGACTAAAATGTCTACTCCCTCATATTTGATTCTGCTCCTTACTAGATTTCTTTTATCCTCCCTATTTAACCCCCTAACATTCCATGCTAGAATTGCTGCTTCTAAACAATAGAATAGATTGTTTCCTCCCTCTGCTTCGTGAGTCTCTTCTCATCCTTATACTTTATATCATAGAAAAGCTCTCGATCTCTTCTGGGACCATCAAAAGGTCGTGATTTGTGGTGAAGAGTTTATTTGTTGGAGCTTTGTACAGTCTCCTTTGATCAATTTTGAGGAAAATATTGTGGCCTCTTTTATACATAATTTTCGAAAGCAACCCCAAATTCTTGGCTTAATTTGAGGATACTTTTTGGACCCATAAATTTGCTAGTTGTTATGTTTCTTTGCTACACCTAGAGGCCTGAGACCAAATTGGGGTAGGATCTCCCAAGAGAGTTATTTTTTTCATTGTTCCTTGGTCTACTACCTATTATTCGTTGTCTTCCTCCCTCCCCCCCCCCCCCCCCCCTTTTATGGTAAAATTTTCCACTCCTCCATGTAGTTGAAGTTCTGCTCCTAGAGTCTCAATTTTCTGTTGATTGAGCAATTTCTCAAATTTATAGATAATGCTTTTATTAACTAGGGTTAAAGAATTTTCTTGAGCTTCTATGTTGTTCAGCCATAAGTTAACTTTATCGTGAAAAGGCTCTATATTAATTGTGTTAAAAAAAAGGCCCACATGTCTTGGCCCATTTGTGTTTAGCCAATTGAAGTTATCAGAGGGATCTACTGGCAGCTTATTTTTGGGCTTCAAATTTTGAGAATCCTAAACATGGGATGCCCTAGGGATGACTTATTAATTTAAGAAATTCGCTGTTCCATACAATCGCTAGTTTACCATCCTCCTCCTTTCTCCGCCCTCACATTAAAAGGCTAATAGGGTTGACAAACTCACATTTGTTGTGCCCACATAATTTTGGTTTTGACTGGATCCCACAATATTGCCAATAATAGGGTATTTATCTAAGGGTTCTTTCCCTTCCCTTTGTAACATTAAAATATGATAGGTCACTAATACCTTTCCAGAGTCGCTTGACTTGTTCCTAGTACTTTCCCTTTCTAACGAATGATTAATGTTTCGACTGTTGCGTTGGTCCTCCTCCAACCTACGGAACCTTTCCAGAGCTTCCACCCACAGTGGAAGTGAATAGATTAGGCCTCCGTTTGATATTTTAACTTCTCTTAGGAGGTTTCCAATGGGGCCTTGCACTTTTAGACCTCCCCATAAAAGATAATTTTTTAACAAGTTTAGGTATTCTTTTTCTACCCCCCCCCACACCACCACACATTATCTACGATTTCTATTTAATGATTTTTGTCGACCAGAGATGTAATGGAAGGGCTATGTTTCTTACCAAAACCAACCGAATTTGTGATTGGTTGGGAAAATACCCACTTTTGGAGACCATCTATCCAACAGTAGTTGCTTGCCTTCCTTTTTAAGCTGCCAAGAAGAATATGTTCTGCATGCTCTCTCGAATGGAAATCGAATATCAAAGATTTGGGATTTCATCACACTCCGGAGAACTTCATATTAAGCATCTGTTCAGGAGGTCCTTCTCATCATGTCTTGAATAGGCTTTCAAAAATTTTTGCTCGTTGAAATTGGTTGGCTCCTGAGAAGTACACCTATTCTTTTATAGAGCTTCCTTATAGCTATCTTCACCCCTAAAAATTTGATGTTTCAATGCCCCATGCACTGTGAAATGATTGATATGGAATAGTCATTTACTGTGATAACTCATAGGAATCGACTGAACTTGTTAACTTTTAAAGAGGAAAGATGTTAATAGAAACATCCCTGACTTTCCATGTCTTGAAATTCCTCCCCCTTACTTCTGATGCTTCCTTCATTTTTGTTGCGTAACCACCAAAGAGCTCCACTGCTCAGTGTCATTCTCCTAATATACAATCTGGAATCAGGTTCTGAATGATGATTTAGTTTCTGAAATTTCATAAGACTTCACCCAGATCTGAAATTAATACGATTTTCCATAATTTGGAAGAAAGTTTTTCAAAGAAAATGGTTGAAAAGAGATAACTGTGGTTGAAGACCATTGGAGGAGGTTCAAAAGGCCCGGAAGAGCCTTTTGAGAAGAGTCTTGGGATGAGTGCCTGAGAGAATTTTTTGTCTTTTTATAATGGTGTAATCTTTTGTAATGAGTAAATAAAACATTCATTAAAGGTTTAGTACTATTTTATGTTTATTAGAACGTGGAATAAGAATATGTGGATTAGCAATGTAGATAGTAACTATTTTAAAGGAAGAACATTAAGACCAGAAACAGTATTTTCAAAGTTACTTAATTAAGTTAACTATAACCAATCATCCTAAACATTATTACCAATAACACGTCTGTTATTAATGTCCCTTATAAGCACATCATATGCCCGTAGAATCTCACCTACGAAATTATCTTTAACATTAGGGACTGGGTTGCCAACTGTGTGAAACTACTGATTCGACTAAAAGCCGGCCAACACATTGTTGATTGAACCAACTTTGCCATTCACAATGGACTAACTCTCTTAAATGCTCAGTGTCATCCCATCACAACACAAAACTCAGGCGGATTGGGATCGGGTATTCGAACATCCAATTCCCAATAAATAATGGTCATAAACCCAACTTCTTCCATCTCCATACCATTCAGTCCAGTTTGCTTTTTTTGTGTGTTTTAATCAAGATGATGTTGCATTGCTCAACAAAGGTCCACTTGTTGTATCCACGAGTTGTACGAAAAAAAAAGGAACCGGCAACACCACTATACGTTAAGACTGATGAGTAGCGTGTATTAGTTTAATGCTTGCCGGACATTCTGCATACATTACTTTCCCCAGTCTAAGCCCACTTTAAAATTCCCCGCAGTATTTTTTCCACCAGTCTTATAATTGACCATTGTACCTTTTTCGACTCCCACAATCCATAATAGTTCCTCATTTTTTTTCCTGATAGGTCTATTGTTTGTAACATTCCTGCATTCTGCCTCTGTAAATCTAGTATTCAATCCTCCTTCCCAACGTTCCGCCCTACTTTCCCATTTCCGCGTCTCCTTTCCTCCTAAGAACTATCCACAGACTATCTTGCTTTTAAATTCTCCGACCGTACGAGTACACTATTACAGTTCGCCACCCAAGGCCCGGCCCTGGTCCACCCACCAACACTGGGACAAAGCAATAGGGGGACCAAATTGGGCACCGGGATGACAACTACACAAGGTCTCCCCCGAGGTGTCCAAACAGCCATATTTGTGTTCCTACTAAAAACCAACTGTGTACTTTTTAAAATAACGTGCACGTACCATGTGTTTGAGCGCAACCAAGGCCCCCCCCCCCCCTCCACCCCCCCCAGCCCCCCCCCCCTCCCCCCCAACCCCCCCCACCACCCCCCACACCGCCCCCCCATCCACCCCCCCACCCTCCTTCCCCCCCCCCCCCCCCCCCCCCCCACACCCCCCCCCCACCCCCCCCCCCCCCTTGTTCCCCCTCCCCCCCCCCCCCCCCCCCCCCCCCCCTCCACCCCCCACCCCCCCCCCCCCCCCCCCCCCCCCCCCCCCCCCCCCCCCCCCCCCCCCCCCCCCCCCCCCAACACACACTCCGCGGTGACCCTTAGAAATGTACTTTCTCAAATCTGGGACCTACCCACATTGCCGCCGCGTGGCTCCTTTTTCTCGTAAACTACAACCGTACTAATTAGCACACATTTAGTACCCGCTAACTACCCACTTAAATACAAAATTACTCCACTAAAATAAGTATTTCATGTATAACAATTGTTAAATTTGTAATGACCACATACATCCAAAGGTGTGGCTTTGTAGTCAATGAAGAGATTGAAAATCATGAGGTCTCAAGTTGAAAAATACAAAATAACACTAGGTCATTTTTCTCATTAAGTATGATTGTATCACTGTTACTTTTATCAAAATACCACCCTCATAAAATAATTATAAGTTACCACATAACAATACAATCACTGCTTAACCAATATCTTCATTTATAGTTGTGCACATTTGACATTTGTCCCACTCATTGTTTTCATCTTATGTAAATATGTTATGAGATTACCATGAATCCAAAATAATTGTATCTTTCATTTGTTGCAGTTGCATAGTGTCAGAGCCGACTGTAATCTAAATATAAATGAAAAATAGCAATTCTTTGATTACTTGACATATATAATATTTCAGAAATAGGTAAATTTGTACTAAAATCATACCTAAAAATGTCAGTC
This sequence comes from Solanum habrochaites, assembly GCA_027704765.1. NCBI lineage: Eukaryota > Viridiplantae > Streptophyta > Magnoliopsida > Solanales > Solanaceae > Solanum > Solanum habrochaites. Next base: position 30,742,454 of record JAKWJA010002489.1, on the reverse strand, counting down.
TTTCTACATTTTTTCAGTCAATGTTGAGTCTAATGATCAATCATATCATATATTTATAAAACATATAAAAAACGAGAGCCGAGAAGGAGAGAGCCAGCAGAAGAGAGACCTCTGGGGGTATGCTTTGTGATGCTACCACAGAAATTCTTTGCAATTTAGTTATTTTCCCATAGCATTTCTTCATCAAAAGATGTGATTTCTGAAAAGTTACGACTTAATGAAGAGTTGTGCATGCAACTTTTATCAAACGTTATAACTTTTATACAACATTGTTGACTAAATGAAGAGGTGTGCAACTTTATCACCAAAGTTGTCTGGACAATTATGGAAAAGTAATGACTTTTATGAAAAGTTGCCAACTTTCATGAAGATGTGAGCATTTATGAAAAGTCTTGGGCCTTCATGCTCCACGTTGCACATACCCTCTCTCGGAGTCGCCACACCGCTTCGCCTCCGGGTCGCAACTTTTTCCACCAAAAACGGGGAACCGGGCCCGGAGAGACAACAAGAATCCTGAGGACCGTGTAAGCCTGCAATGATCCCCAGCGGTAGAGCCGCAGCCCGAGCACCAAGAGGCGAAACCCAAACCGGGTGGGACCACGCGCGGACCGGGAAAACCACCCCAACACACAACGGAGGACGGGCCGGGCACCCAGCGACGTACCAGCAACTAAGGAAAGATGCGGGGACCCACCGGGCGCCGGGGGACCCCCCCCCCCTTTTCTGTCCTCCCCTCCCCCCTCCACACACTTCTTGCCCCACTCTCTGCCAACAGGTCCCCCACTCCCCCACGCCCACCCCCACCCCCCCCCCCCCCCCCCCCCCCCCCCGCGTGAGTTAGCTGAAATTAACCATTTTTTATCAATAAGCTGGGAATAAAAATATATTAGAGGGGAAATAGTTTTCTTAAGGGAATCCCACCTCCGCATCCCGTAGTGTGCACCACTCTTGCTATGGACCAATTGTCCTTTTCATTTCAATATTCCCTTTTACATATGTTGGCCCTACATGTTCCTTCGTGTCCCTACATCGTCCCTTACATTTATGCGTTCACTTTATATTAACCTCTTGTTTTGAGGGTGTTATAAAACTCTGTTCGTTATCTTTCTGCCAAAGTTATTTCTCCTATTATAGTAAAAAACACCATTATAGATACAGCTTCATTGTGAAACAATAATTACTAGTTCATGATACTAAGGATTAATTTATTACACCAAAAACCATAAGAATAGAATTGTAGTTAAAATCGACCCTCACCCCTTTCCTTATTTGTATTTTCCATATTTAACGCTCAACAATGATTGCCCACGGAGACTTGAATACACCTTCTCTATAGTCAGCCCACCAGCAGCGCGCTCCCCCCGTTCGCAGGATTATCGGCCCCCCAAGCATTCCTCGTCGCAACTGGAATTGGCCACACCACTGCAATCCTTACAACACAAACATGAAATTTCTACTAATTTGTACCTCGTCTCAGCGTGTCTGTCGACGGTGGATGGTGGATGGTAGACGGTGGACGGTGGGCCCACCCCCCCCCTGTCCGCGCGAGCCCTTGTAGTCAAGGTAGATGAACATGTATCTCGTTTTTTTTTAGTTTTACTTTATTTCAAGACGGAAAAACGGACATGGATTTGGGAATGGGCCCACATTTTGACTCATCTTGCATCGCGCTAACTTTCTCCTTGTATTGAAGCCCTTGATAGTACAAACCCATTATATACTATTATTTTTATTTTTATATATGATAGAAACAAAATTTTGAAAGTTAATTAAATCTTTATTTGTTATTTGGTCTAAAAAATCAAAAACAAATTTAACATAAATTACAAATACATAATTTTTGAGAATGAATTTTTATTTATTGGAATGTCTTTACTTCCTCCTTTTCAATTTATGAAACTCGAAGAGTAAACCAATTTTTTAACATATTTTTTTATACAGTACAAACATAATGTGTGTTACTCTTTGTATCCCAATTAATGTTATACATATAAAATTTTGAGCTTCAATAAAAGTTTCTCTGAAAAAACCTTTTATTTTTTAAAAAAAATTATTTAAGTTGTTCATTTAAGCGAGTTATAGTTCATTTAATGTAATTTTCAAACATTAAAAGTATTGAAATGCATTTTTATTTTTTGAAAATGTCTTTACAACCTTATCGATGATTACGTGACTCATGTGATATTTGAAGTGTCAATTGATAATTAATAACATATATATTTTAATGCAAATGTTTGAGAAATGGCTTTGAATTAACTAAATGAAAAATAATCTAAGGAAATTTGAAAAAACAGGATAACAAAGGTTTACCCCGGCCCTGCACCAGTCAAACCTCGCGGGTAAGGAATGATATGGGTTGTATTTATAAGCCCTCATTTAAAAAGACTTGAAAAATTATATCTCAAACCCTAATTATTGGGTTGGATTGGCCCCATGGACTAAGCCCTAATAGATGGCACTAGGTATCCGTACAATAAAATTAAGTGAGGAGAACAAGAGCATCTAGAACTATATATAACCCCAGACAAGTGAAATTGAATAAGAGTTAAAATCTTTTGTAGGATAATTACTTCCATCCAACAGTCTTTATTCTCTCTGATTGAAAGTGTCATTAAATTAACACACATTTTATAAGGTATAAGTTAATATTTAAAGAAAACAAGTACTTGATTAAAATGCTCAATCTAGACATATAAACTCAGCTGAACCCATATCTACAAAAAGTTAAGTTTAAAAAGAAAAAGACATAATGGAATGATGGACCCTTATACTTGTACAAATTTGTATATGAATCGTTCTACTCTACCCTTTGTCAAGTGAACCTTAAACTCAATTAACCTCAATATTTTAAGTCCTTGACCGTTCACCAAGCTTATGTGACAACTTAATTATTGAGTTGAAACAAATACGTGATATCGCGTATTGAAGGAGCATAAACATCCAAATTTAGACTAAAAATAATGTATTTTAAAAAAAACAAAAAATAAGAAAATTAAGAATAATTGTTTTACTTATTTCTTCTTTTACTTCCCCACCAACCCTTATTTCTCTCTTTTCCCCCTTTCCAGCCCTCTCCAACTTCCGTGTTCTTTTTTTTTAATATTTTCTTTCTGAGAAACGATAATGTATTGTTGATGTCGATCGATGTTTGTTTGTTTTTTTTGGTAATTTACAACTCATGAAAATATAAGAGAATTCCTCACTCTTAAGTAGGAATCTATAAGTTATCATGACTATAGCCTTAAGTTCACTGAACTTTCCCGCTATGCTCCAGAGATTGTTATTCATATGAGGAGCAGGATGTGTTTGTGTTTTTCTGGGGTGTCTCTTTTGTCAAGCAAAGAGGGTAAGGCCATTGTATTTGTAGGAGACATGAACATAGCAAGACTTATGATCCATGTGTTGCATGTGGAGGAAGGTAAGTTTACTGTTACAGGTGAAGGAAGATGAGATGAGAGATAGAGAAGAGAAACAAGAAAGATAAGTCAACGGGGAACAACTCTGAACAGAAGAATAGTAATGTGAATTTGTAGTCTTTCCAACAAAAGAAAAATAAACATTCTCCATCATCTGCTAGTTCACGTGCACAAAGGAACAGAGGTGAGTACAAGAATCATAATTTTCAGAGCCATACCTGAACAGTCTAAGTGTAGTGTGGCACAATGGAAGTAATGGGACTCTTGCTTTCGCTAAGTGTGGTATGAAGCACTTCGGCATTTGTCGCGATGCCTCCACTGGTTGCTTCAAGTGTGGTCAGAATTTTCACTTCATGAGAGAGTGCCTAAAGAACAGGAAAGGTAGTGATAATGGGGGCAATAGATCCTAATCTTCTTTAGTGGATTATCCAGATAGAGCTATACCTAGAGGAGATACTTCAGGGACAAACGAAGAAACAAAACATTTATATGCTATCAGCAGTCTCCAAAAGCAAGAGAATTTTTCAAATGTTGTCTTTGGTATGATCAAAGTCCTTTATTTTTTATGTATATGCATTGCTAGATCCAGGTGCGAGTCTATCTATTGTGTCCCCTTAAATAACTGAGTTTTGATGTTCTTCCCCGACAACTTGTTGAGCCCTTTAGTATTTCTACACCTATAAGTGAGTCTATTCTAGATGAGAGAGTTTATCATGATTGTACCATTAAGGTCAATCACAACAACACCATTTATGACCTACTTGAGTTAGACATGGTAGATTTTGTTATTATTCTAGGTGTGGAATGACTTCATGCATGTTATACCTTAGTTGATTGTAGAAATTGACAAGTTATGTTCCAGTTTCCTATTAAACCAATCATAAAGTGGAGGAGTAATTTTGCAGTGCCTAAGGGTCGTTTCATTTCGTACCTTAAGGCAAGAAAGTTAGTTTTCAAGAGGTGCATCTATCACTTATTCTGAGTTAATGACTCTGGTGTTGGGGAACCACCTATCCACTCAGTTGCAGTTGTGAGTGAGTTTCCAGTGGTTTTCTAGACTATTTTTCCATAGTCCCTCCAGAGAAATCAAATACATTTTACTTTTTTATCTTTCCAAAGCTCTCTTTTTCTTATTTTTATTAAGAATTCATTTTTGTAGAAACTCTTTCTCTACAAGCAAACGGCTTAATGCATCATAATCTTCAATAGAAACTTCATTTGGGACAGATAGGAAAGCAACGACGAATTAATCCCTACAAATGTTTACACGATAATGATAATTGTTAGCATGATGGACAAATAAATGATTGTTTAGATTAATTTTATTATATTAGCATGATTATATACATTTGATGTAGATTCAAATGACTAAATATTGTGAAAGAATAATTGATTTTGAGGGATAGCAAGGCAGATTTATAGGGATTGAATAGAAGATTTGTAGAGACAGAAAACTTGATATATAGAGATAGGATAGAGGATCTTTAGGGATGTGTAATCATTACTATCTCTATATAATTGAAAGACTCTCTCACTTTGAAACGCATTCAGCAGAAAATTGACATGGTATTAGAGCGTTCTCTTGATTGTATTGTTTCAAAGAGTCATTTGTGGTTTCTTATTAAAAAAAATTGAAAATCTTGGTTATGGATTGAATGTTCATCGACAATCAGTCCTACCACCTGGGAATTTTGTTCTTCGTCATTCTTGTTGTTTCTTGAGTCATTGTAGTTTTCATATCTATTCAAAAGCATGAAATCACATCACTTTAAATCCTTTGGTGTTGGTTTTACTGAAAATAATTATTATTCTTGGGATTTTCAGTTTCATTTGTTTTTCATTGGCACTGAACTATGGGTCCATATAGATCGAAGTGATCCTATCCTATTGATGTAACAAAGCTAGGTGAATGAAAGATTAAAGATGCTCGGGTGATAACATGGATTCTAGGATCAATTGACCCTCTTATTTTTCTTGATCTCAGGTCCTACAAGACATTTAAAGCCACATGGAATGACTTATTAAAGGTTTATAGCCAAGATAATAGCACAAGACGCTTTCAGTTAGAGTATAAAATTGCTAATTACTCTCAAGGAGGTCTTTTCTGTTCAGGATTATTTTATAGGATTTTATAACTTATGGGCTGAATTTATGGATTTTGTCTATGTGAAAATACCTACTGAATCTCAATATATGATTCACGCAGTTCATGAGCCCAACCAGCGAGACCAATTTTTTAGGAAATTATGCTTCGACTTTGAGACTGTTTGCTCTAACTTGATCAATCGTGACTTGTCTCCATTTTGGATGTTTGATTTAGGGAATTACTTCATAAAGAGCCACGTCTTATCACCCAAAATGATTTCAAGAAAGAAAATGATGTCACTATTGCATTTGCTGCTCAAGGTAAAGGAATGGGATGGGATATGAGTAGATTTCAATGCTACAATTGCAAGGAATATGGTCATATTGCTAGAAATTATAGAAAGAAGTTCCGTAATTATTATAAACAACAAGGACACATTATCAAAAAGTGTCCCACTCTGCCTCAAAATCGTAAGATCAATGATTTTCAAGTTGGGATAAAATGTTACACTAATGATAACTCATATTCATAACAAGTACTTATTCTTGAAATGGTACAACAAATGATTGTGTCAGCCTTTTTATCATTGGGATTATAAGGTAATGATGTTACATCTAATTTTTTGATTGTTTATTTAGGTGCTTCCAATCATATGACCAACTCAACGATCATTCCAAAAAAATGTTCGTAAAGTATCAAGGTGCATCACAAATACTAATTGCAAATGATAGTAATTTACCTATTACAAAGGTTGGTGACATTACTCAAACTTTCAAGAGTGTTTTTATTTCATCAAAGCTCTCAACTAGTCTTATTTAAGTTGAACAAATGGTACATAACAACTGTGATGTGATTTCTCGTAATGGTTGTCTTGTGCATAATCAAGTGTCCAGGGACAATAGTCACGAATGGGCCTAAAGTTAGACAATTGTTTCCTATACACATTCCAATTCCTTTCGTTCTATATTTTCCTTGAACTTCTACTATTAGTAAGACTAACGTTTGGCATAAGCGTCTAGGACATCCAAATTCTGTTGTGTTGTATTCTAATTCATTAGAAAATAAAAATTAATTTTTAGTTGCTTCCATTTATTGATCTACTTAAAAATTAAGAAAAAATAAAACTCTTCCTTTTCCTTATTTTGTAGTCGTGACTACAAAGTGTTTTGATTTCATTCATAGTGATTTTTTGGGAACTTCACCAATTATATCTCATGGTCATTTCAAGTACTTTATGACATTCATAGATGATTGTAGTCAATTTATATCGGTGTATTTTCTTCGATCCAAATCTTAGATATTTTCCATGTTCAAGACATTTTTGGCTTACATTGAGACTCAATTTTATACACGCATCAAATATTAAGGTCTAATTTAGGTGGAGAATATATGTCTTATGAATTCAAAAAATTCTTTCTTGAACAAGGAATTGTCTCACAACACTCTTGCCCATATACACCACAACAAATGGAGTTGTTGAACGAAAAAATATCCAACTTTTAGATGTCACTCGTACTTTATTGATTCAGTCCTCTGTACCATCTGAATATTGGGTTGAATCTTTTTCAATTGCTTTCTATTTAATTAATAGATTGTCATCTATAGTGATAGATCTTGAGTCTCCATATTTTCATCTTTATCACCAAATACCTAACTATAGTAAAACCTCTATAAATTAATACTCGGTAAATTAATAATCTCATTAAATTAATTAATATTTTCCTCAGGTCCTGACTTGGCCAACGGAAAAAATCACCAATTTGGATAAACTAATAAGAAAATATATTTCCAGAAGACCCCTAGAAAAATATATGGTCCCATTAATATCATAAATTAATAACCTTTAAAAGTACAAATATCTAAGAAAATTTAGTGAAAGATAATTTTATTGTGTTTTGGTTTTTCTTAAATTCAAATCTAGTTGAAGCTCATTTCTAACTTTTCTTATTGAATCCAAGAGTTCATGTGTTGTCTTTTTGAACTACACGATAAAATTGTGAAGAGTTCTAGATGAAATAAGTGTTTTCTTACGCGTAACTGGTCTCAAAGTATAGTATCATCTTCAACTTTTCATCTTCAACATTGTTTTGTCCGATGGTATCCACAAAAATTTTTAAGCTCTGAACCTCTTAAGATGTATCACTTTCTCCCAGATAATCTAACATGTTATTGACATCCATTTTATTGTGGTAACTGAGACCATTAGTCATGACCTCGAGTTCATGAATGATTTTTTTCACAAGTGGGTTCATTCAAATTCTCTAAGATTTCATCCCCCGAACGAATTTTATAGTATCGAAGAAAATTTGCTATTGTCTCTTACTAAACATTTTTTGTCTAATCCGGGATTACAAAACTGATAGCATCCCAAAACATTAATCTCTGCTGGATTAATTAGTCCCACTTCATAGCCTTTTTAACATCATACGATAAAATCTTTTACAATAATACATCTTAAAAACTCTTATTATCCCAACATCTCAAGATGAAATTAGTAAGATATAATGATTTTGATGTACTCGTTGTACTTTATGTATAATATCTTTTAATATGTGAAATCAATAAATATGATTTATAAATTAGTAAGATACAATTGATATAATCCAAATTAACCTTAGTTTGATCTGAAACCGTTCTTTAAATTAATAAATATTAATTTATCGATTAGATAATATCTCTCTTAAATAATAAAATCTCATGGTCCCACCTTTATTAATTTATAGAGATTTTACTGAGATTTTCATGCATTTGGTTGTATTTGATTTTTGCATTTGCCTCCTTCACAGAGCAATAAAAATTCTTTACAGTCTACCAAATATGATTTTAGTGATTATACTAATTCACAAACAGGTTTTATTTTCTATGATCCATGTTCTCACAAATTTTGAATTTAAAAAAATGATTTCTTTGAGAATCCATATTTCTTTCTATGATTGTAGCTTCATCTTATGTTTCTCCTTTTTATCCTACATTTGAGGATTTACCATCTTCTTTTAAGAGGTTCTAACCTGAATTTTTTAAGAACGACATTGGCCAACTTTTTGCTATCCCGATATTGATTTGCCGCCTTAAACTATTCCACAACTAGAATCTGAGAATTCTTCAAGATCTGGTACTTTTGATCATACTCTGTAATCTACAAAAGTATCTTGTACTACTCCCAATTGGTATGGATTTTCCTCTACGATATCCAACATATTTGTTGCATCTTTTTACTCACATTTTTCCATGAATGTTGGCAGAATGCAACGGAGGAAGAACTTATTGCTCTTAAAGAAAATGACACATGGGGCATTGTTTCAAGTCCTTCAAATATCCGCCCTATTGGATGTAAATGGGTTTATTCAATCCAACTTCATTTTGATGGTACTCTTGATCTGTTCAAAGCTCGATTGATTGTTCTTCGTAACTGAAAAGTGTATGGGATGGATTATGTGGAGACTTTTGCACCAATATCTAAAATGACTACAGTGCAAACTATTGTTGTTATTGCTGCTTCACAAAACTGGTCTCTTTATCAAATGGATGTAAAAAATGTTCTTCTCTATGTTAATCCTTAAGAAAATATTTATATGAAACCTCCACCTAGTTTGTTCTCACCGCCTTCATGATATGCAAGTTGAAGTGGTCTTTGTATGGATTAAAACAAGACCCAAGAGCTTGGTTTGACAAGTTTCGATTTACACTGCTACAATTTTCTTCTGAGCAGAGCAAATATGACTCATCTTTGTTTCTTCGGAAAAACATCTACATGTTGTGTTCTTGTTTTGGTGTATCTAGATGACATTATTTTCCCATTAATTGTTTCTTTACTAATCACTAGCCTCCAACAACACTTTTAACATTTTTTTTCATATGAAAGATCTTGGTACTCTTACTTTTTTGTTGGGTTTGGAAGTTCATTATGTTGCTTCAGGTGTCCTTGTAAACCAACACAAATATACTCATCATCTTTTTTCTTTGGCTGGTTTTCAAGATTTCCTCCTCCGTAGATAATCCATTGGAATTGAATGTGAAGTATCATCATGAGGAATCTTCTTCCTGATCCAACTATATTTCGACAATTAGTTGGGAGTCTTAAATATCTTATTATTACTCGGCCTGATATCTTTTTTGAAGTTCAACAAGTTAGCGAATTTATGCAAGTACCTTTTCATCTCCACTTGGTGTTTCTTCATCACATTAATCGGTATCTTCTAGGAACATCAACTCGTGAACTTTTCTTTTCAACTTTTTCTCCCACTTGTCTTAATGCTTTTAGTTATTTTGATTGGGCAGGATGTCCTGATACTTGTCATTTAGTCTCTGGTTGGTCCATGTGTCTTGGAGAGTCATTGACATATTGGAAGAGTAAAAAGTAAGATCGTGTGTCAAAATAGTCAACAGAGGTTGAATATCAATCCATGTCTACTGCTTGTTCCGAGGTTGTATATCTTTATGGATTATTTGCTGAGATAGGATTTCCTCAATCTCATCCTACACCTCTCCACGCTGAACATTCATGTTCTATTCACAATTCTACTTATCAATTTTTTCATTAGAGGACCAAACACATCAAAGTGGGTTGTCATTATATACGAGAACCAATAGATAATGGAGTCATTATTGTTTCATATGTGTTCAGTGATCTTCAAATAGATGATGTGTTTACAAAATCCACGGCCAACCCATGCATACTTGCTAGTAGCAGAATTATGTTTTCTGTCGCACCAACTCAATTTGAGGTGTGGATGTTAGCCGGATGGTAACTAAAATAATTGTATATATTAATGTAATTATATGATCATGATCATATACATTTGTTGTAGAATCAAAGAAATTAAATATTGAGATAGAACAACTTCTTTGGAGGGATAAAAAGACAAATTTAGAGGGACTAAATAGCAAATTTGTAGAGATAAAATAGTTGATCTTTAGGGTAGAATGATGAATCATTAGGATGTGTAATCTTTATTTTATTTATATAATAGAAATACTCTCTCACTTTGAGAGGCATTTAGCAGAAAATTGACAATAACCAGTGATTAATGTCAGCTATAATTTGCAAATAAAACTTAATGAACAGAGCAAGAGCATCTAAATCTATGTTGCCAATAAAACTGAGGAAAGACACAAAGAAAATCGAGAACAAGACATGTGAAACTGCATAAGAGTTAAAATCTTTTGAAGGATAACTACGTACGAATCCGCAGTCGATTCTTTTGTAAAAGGTTAAATAACAGAAAATATTTCAAAAACATTTTCATCTTATTAAGAAGCAACATATACACTTATGTAGGCAGACCTTTCCTCTGCCTTGGGAGATACAGAAGTTGTTTCGGATAGACCCTCAGCAAAAGGAAAATAAAATGTGTTCAAAAAAAAACAAAAATAAACCCGTATTCATGATTTATCATCATCCTCCCCTTTTTTTTTTCTCTAATTTCTACACTACTTCAACTCTTTGGTACTTAATACACAAAGAGCATACTGGGTTTATAGCATAAAAATATGAAGAATATTTCTTCACTTTAATAAAGTAGGTCTTATCGAGATGCACCAACAGGATACACTCACATTAGATGAACACCACACATTTAAGGGAAAGAACGTCAAACTTTAATCAATTGATATCCTCATTCTATCATATATCTTCAGTCAAAATTTAAGTTGCAAAGTCTTTTAGAAATGCCTTGGAAGATATGACATAAGAAATATTTTTCTTTTGTTCTAAATAAAAGAAGAGGTGTTTGTGTATACAGTGTCCGACTATTAAATTTGTTTAAATAATAGTCACTGTTAACTCCCTTATTCAGATTAGCAAACTAAAAATAACAAAAGATGAAAAGAAAAACACTAAGAACATCCGAGTCCACAAAAACCATCATGTGTTCTTCAAAAATTTAATCTCATCAGTCCACCCGATTTTGCATCTTAATCTCCCCAATATAAAACGAATTAAACCTTAAAGAAGTAGCTGTACTTTCAACTTTGATAATTTCAATGACTCAAACTGATAACACCAATCCACCACCACACACACGATCGATCGATTTTTTTATAATAATGTATGCAAGAGAAGAGAGAATTAAATGCAGATAATAATGCGAAACCAACTCTCTATTATAGCCACCCACAAAGTAAATGTCACAACTCGTTTGAAATAAGAAAACTTCTGAGAAAGATCACAACCCTTTGGAAAAGGCACAACCTTTCAATTTTATTAGTAAATTGAGATAATGTAAGAAGGGACAAGTTGGTAAGATTGTGAAACTATCCCTAAAATTGCATAGGCCTTGTGTAAATTCCATCCAAAATGAACAAGGTATGATTTAACCCCTGTTCCCACCCCTTTCAATAGACAGCGCCCGGATGATTTACCAATTCTTGGTTCTAAGGAATTATCAAAGGTAAATAACAAACAAATATATGATTTTTTATTTTACTAATCAAGTAGAACCGGGAAATGAAGAATCTCACAAATTACCTATAAGGTCAAAATAAATGCACTGAATATAACAGTAACGACGATGAAGATAAATAACCTTTTGTAATCAAATCTCGTCGCCATTCATCTTTATATCTGCGTCTGTTGCCGTCCCTTCCTGTGCGCGATGTCTGAATCACTACTCCGGAGGCATCCCTCATTCAGGCGTCGCTTCTCCTCCACGCTGCTCCACCAACCACTCCTTCTATCAGCACAAAAGACATAAGGAAAGGCCTCGCCGTACGCAGTCCAACCTTACACCACGAAGCAACCACACGCACCCTAACCAACACCACGCCTCTACGCAAGCACCATAGTCAACGTCAGTCCCTAGCATACCAGTCGGCCGGATCAGCACCCGGTGGAGTGTGTTAACCAGACCCCCAAACAAAGACAATAAGTCTTGTGAGTTGGAGCTTGTAACCTGGAAATAGTGCTGTGGTAACTCACACAAGTCTAAGCGTGACTCGGGCCGGTTGCATGACGTTGCTTAACTCCGAGGAAGAGAAATAAAAAAAGCTCAAAAATCCAGTCTCCATCTGTCAGACATACTCCTGCGACTGTGGAAAGAAACAAAAAGGGGAAACACTACACATTGTAGATAATATGCAGGCTGGAAGGGCCAAACAATTTCAACACAATTAAAATTGGTGACAACTTTAACTGATTCAAAGTTGTTTTTTAATAAGTGATTAAGATAATTGGTTCTAAAATGTAATTTTTAAAACGTCTAAACTTTTAAGCGATATCAAATAAACCTAATTATAAATTTTCTTTCTCTTTCTCTAAAAAACATGTATCTTAGCGACTAGTGCCCTTTGGTGTGTCTCCATTGACCATTGTTGCGACTTCCCAATCTTCCTCTCAAGTTGCGACAACATCAATCTGTCGTCTTCTTTGCCGTCATCTTATCTACCCCTCAAGATAACATTTTTTTGTTTCATAGTTAGGATTTTGAGATTGTAAAGATTTAAGATCGATTGTGTTGCTTTTGTATATAATTTTTTGTGTTATTTTTGAATTATATTCTTTTGCTTCCATGGAAACTCCTCTTATGAATCAATCATCAAAACTCAAGCTAACAATTGAAGCAAAGAATAAAAAATGGTTCATATCATCCATGATAATATTCTTGAAAGTAATATTACTCATCGTAAAGCACATTTATCTTCACATAAATAATGATAGGATACCATTCCACATAGCTCTTCATCTCATAAGTGAATTTACTATGTATTTTTAACATGAAAATGAGGCAAAGGACAGATATTTAAAGTCTGTTTTTAGGACTAAAAATGAGTTCGAAGAAGACATGGAATTTTGGTAATCACATCAAGTTAGCAACTCTAATAGATTTTAATATTTGTTTAACATGTGTACTCTTTCTGTTTTACTTGAATGATTTTACTATTTTCCTTTTTTCCTTACTTTGTTTGATACTTTACTATAGATGTTAACTATATTAGAATCGTCTAAGCGCATGAAAATGTTCATCAATATCTATGTTGTTCCAACTCTTCGAAAATGTTTTCTGCATGTGTGTTCATCAACATATATGTTTGTACTGAAAATTTGTATTGTTTACATTTTCTGTTTACATTTTTTTACTGAATAAGATCATAGAAAGAGTTCATAAAAAGATGACGCATGTATTTACAAAAAATGTTGTGATTATTACAGCATGTGTTGTGATTATTATAACAAGTGTTGTGATTATTAGAACTGCTGTGATATAATTTTGAAAAACAACAGTTGTTACATTTATTATCTTTTACCTTATTTCTTTGTGTGGTTTTGAATTAACTTTCAACTTATCTAATTGAGATGATTTATTTTTTATATTACAATGTGATTTATATTTTTTAAAAGAATCATGTACGTCGAGGAAAAAATGAACAACTCCACTTACTAAAAGTATAACGCGAAGATCAATAGACAAGACAAGAGAAAAGACAGAATTTTAAAACACAACTTAAACTTTTGGTAGAAGAAAAGATGGAACGTGTAATTGATGTTTCTTCTACAAACGTAGAAAGAGATAGTAGACCAGTTGAGGAGGAACAAGATGATATATTCATTTCAAAAAAGGAGAATTGGTGTCAGGAGATAATGCATAGTAAAGGTAAAATTATTTTTAATTATCTTTCGGACATTTTTCTTGTGTTATATATTTCATTTTCATACGTGAAATTCATCTTTTAGCATCATATCATATATCATATTATTATAAATGAAAAGCTCCAATCTCAAAGTTGAATTATCATTTTACCCCTCTACTAAATCAAAATAAATCAATTTATTTTTTAATATTAATATTTAATTACATATTGGTAGAATATGAAGTCCAGCAACTACACCCAAATTTTTTAGTTATGACATCATTATTATAATCATAATTAATTAGGTTAAATTAAATTAGAGTATAAAACAATAACTATGAAACTCCTCGAATTTTTAAATTAACATAAATTTATCTATCATGAAATAACAATTTATTAAACTCTTCGAATTTTGTGATTCTTTGAATTTCGAAACTAAAATAAATTTATCTTTCATGATTCAATGTGCCCCATTAAAAAATTATGATAGGCTAAAAGACAAATATCACTATAAATACCAGTTAATTGTTTCCTAGTTCATCTCATTCTTTTCTTTCATCTACTTTTCTCTTTTCTTATTCCTAGATTATGATATGAGATACATGTCGTTAAGAAGCTAACTAGGGAGAATAACAAATAATTTCATTCTTAAATTAAAAGAGAAGTTTTCTTACAATATAGTGTAATAGTTTCAATTAAAGTTATATAAAGTATGACATATATATTCCTTTAAGTCTTTTTATGTAGATAATGGCACACCCCCTTTTTTGAAGTTTTTCTTTTTCATTCGGGAGTTAAGGTATAGTTGTCCAAAATGGATTCATTTTGCAATCCATATTTTAGTGTAATTATTCATCTTTGCATTGTTCTGATTTTTTTTAGTTATTATAACTTTTAATGTTATTTAATGATAAAACTTCTATAATACATGTGAGTTTTGATCAATAACCTTGAAGTTTTTTATGCCAATCGCTTTTGTTTAAATAGAAGTAATGTTAAATAAATACATAATGTGATATTAGGGGAAATATCATGATTTTAATCTTAACTCATACTACATATATATTCCTGGGACTCACATGCAAAGCAGGTGTCGAGAACTAGTATTAAAAAAGTGGCTGCTTGTGAATATGCATTTTGCTGCTATTTTGTTATATTTTTAATGCACATTCGTTGTACTTTTGTGAATATGATATTTTGAAATTGATGAATTGATATTTTTGTTTTCTTTTACTTGACTTTAATATTCATGGGTTTTGAATAGTAGTTGAACTGATTCTATTGTTGAGATTATCGAGAAAAAAAATTGTGGTTTTGGTTTAATTGTTAAAATTACTAAATAGTAGTTGAAGCAGTGGATTTGACCCTTTTTTTTTTGTTTTCTTTTAATGTAACTGTTGAAACTACTGAATTTTAAATGTAATTGTTGAAATTCAGTACAACAAGTACGAATATTACTGAATTTTTCATAGTAATTACTGATAAATTGTTATAATATTTATAGCACTTACTGAAATTTTCTGCAGCAAGTAAGAAAGTTGTTGAACTTTCAATGATAAATCTACCAGTAACAAAATCACTTTGATTATAAAAGATAATTTTATGAAGCAAAGGGTTCAATCTTTTAGAAGCAATCATATATCATCATCATACATATATATAAAAGAGAACTCTAGGCCCGCTACATCAAGAATTTCCTTTTAAATTTATTTATTTCCAAAACTAACCTTGCCCTTTCATTAAAAGATGTTGTTTTTATGAAAAGTTGTGACTATTAAAAATAGTTGTGACTTTATAAAAAGTTATGTCTGTAATGATAAGTTATAACTTTTATGAAAAATTGTGACTTTGGAAAGGTCATACCCTAATATAAAAGTCACAACTTTTCATTAAAGTCACTAACTTTTTATATAAGTTGCAACTCTCTAAAAAGTCGTAACTCTTCGCACTTCTTTGTAGCTTCAGGGGAAGTGTTAGAGACTAGCATAAGGAGCAAAGTTGTGTTAGCATTAGGAGACTGCATTAGGACTATAAGTGTTGTTGTGTAGTGCTAGTAGTAGTTCACTTACAAATTAGAATTCAATTAGAACTCTCCTAAATTATAACCTTCCAATAGACAATAAAAGGAGGTATTGTGCAATAGCTTTATATTCAAAATATGCATCAATAGTAATCAGCGCTCTTTTTCCTTTATGTACTGTGTTTTCTACAGATACCATATCTATATCTTTACTCTCATATCCTCTCTTTTACGTATATATCTGAAATCGAGATTCGGCTGGGAATTTTGTATAGAAGTAGACAAGTTCAAGAGTTGGCTCCGTCTCGAGCACCTCCGTCATCTCACTTTACATATTAATGCCTCTGGCTTCCCTAACGTGTTTATTAAACTGCTCGTATATGTCAAGAATGTGTTGGTCGACGAGAGACTACCTATATTTCTCCCCGTTCCACTTGTAAGCTTTTGAATTCACTATACGGCGATTTCATATATTTATTGATTATATTGTAGGCCAGAGGTGTACCGATGGCATACACTAGGGAGATTAAAGGTGTATGTGATGGATCCAAGACCCATGTCAGGACTTAGAGCGCTTTTAAGTTGTGTTGGAATTGCATGAGGGATCAACTTTTTAGTCTGTTTCTGTGACATGTCATATCCAAGGTGAGGTGCCATGGTCTATGTTATATGAGGATAACATAATATTTATTAATGAGATTTGAGGTGGTGTTAATTCTAGCCTAGAGGTTTGGAGAAGAACCCTAGAGACTAAAGGGTTCAGGTTGAGCAAGACCGACACTGAATACTTAATGCTACAATTTCAAATGCGAAAAAATAAAAGAATTTGTCTACTTCATCCAGTGTTGGAGTTGAATGTAAAAAGTTTATGTGGATGATTAAAAGTAATACTTGTTATTGTTGAACTAGGTATAGGAATTTAGTAGCTTCTTTTGTTGTAACTTCGTCTGTTGCTGCTGCATTGGATGAGGCAAATTTCATATATATGAAACCTAGAGAAACAGCTCTTGATCGTGAATAGCCAGCCCTCTCTAGAAAGGGGCATGTAGAAGAAAACACCAATGCTGGATAAGTTATAATGATGTAAACATTGATCAAGCAGGTTTTGGATAGAAAATTATCTCTATTCCAGGTTTTGGAAGACAATTTCTCCTTCTATTCGTGTTTTAAAAAATACAGAATGGAAGATCTATTGAAACTAATGGAAAAATAGAAACCATTTCTCACGACAAGCTACACTAATTTTTGAAACTCCTCATCGTTCATCGTTGTCTCAGCCATCTAAACTGCCTGAATTATAGATATTTCAGGCTAATCGAACAAAAAGATATGTTCAATACATTCTTATATGACTTAAAAGTAAACAAACAATGTATACCTCCTCCTTCGACAAAAAAAACTCCAAATCGGAACCATTATACAATCATAGACCTCGAAGCTATTGAAAACACAAGGTGCAAAACATACACAGAGTATCATACAAATAATATCCAAGAAGATGGAAAATGGATTTAATATTATGAAAAGTCCTATTACTGAAAAAGGAAATTATCAATTGAAGTCCATGTAGGAAATATTAAAGGAAAAATAATATCTTTAGAAAATGTTCAAGTTTATTATAGGTTACTTATGCCACTTGAGATGATACCATCATCACCTCATCCTATTATACTACTCAAAATGTGAAAATAAAAAAATCGTGCCCAATAACTAAATACATGTATCACAATTTACTAATACATGTACTACGAATCTAAAAAGCTTCTCTTCAAAAACTAAGAGACATTTTGGAATGACTACACATTGAAATGCATTAATTCCCAACACTCTCCCTTAATCATTTTGCTTGATAACTCCAATGCGTTCTCGAGATAGCAAATTTTTTCTCAAAGGCAGTGCTTTGGTGAAGAGTCAGCATTGTTTCCGCTGTCTGACAATAATGCAACTGAATTTCGCCTTTTCTCTTGGCTTCTCAATAAAAATGAGACTTGATAGGAAATATTCTTTGATCTCTTTCATGCTACTGATTCTTGCATTGCAATTGCTTGATTTGTTATCACCATACCAACAATCCTTTTTTTTTTATTTCACCAATGTCTTCAAATATTCTCTAAGCCAAATAGCTTTGAGAAGTAGCCTTGGATCTGAACATATTCTGCTTTTTTTAGTGCTTGAGAAACAACACTTTGTTTTTTGATACCAAAGAACAAATGATTGATCCCAATAGAAAGCATAACCAGAATTACTGCTTCATGTCATCTATACTTCCAGCCTATCACTATCAGAATAACCACTTAAAGTTTCACATTTCAACAAATTTGTACATTTCCCATAATCCAATCCATTGTTCCCTTGCAGTAGCGTAGAAGACGCTTGCATCTCTAAAATGCACTGGCTTGGGTTCTTGCATTAATCAGATAATAACTAGCACAAACCATAATATCTGGCCTTGTTGAGTAAGATAGAGAAACTTCCAGCAACTCCTAAAAAGTGTCTATTTACTTTCTTTTCTCCATCATCTTTTCTAACTTTCATTGCCTTCTAATGTAGGGCTCAAAGACCTTGCATTCATCCATTTGAATTTTGCAGAATCTTTTAGTAATTGCTTTTGATAATGAAAAGTCCTTCTTCACTTGAGAAACTTCTCATGCCCAATAAATAATTTAGCAATCCAGATCACTATTCATAAGCTTACATCATATCTTGTTTGAAATTTTGCATCATCTTTACAAATCAGTTTCCTGTAAAGAGGCAAATCATTCCACCTAGAGAACAACAATGATAATGTTGTCAGTTCTTTTCTTCACATACAAAAGTGACTTCACTTTTACTTCTCTGAAAATTATTTTTTTCAGAAGTATGTATCATTTCATTGTACCAGGCTAGAGGTTGGAGCTTGCTTGCCGCCCGTACATAGCTTTTTTTATCGATACACCTTTTCTTCTCCCCCTTCAAAAAATTTCTTGAGGTTTGCTCAACATAAAATCTCTTCATCAAAGTTTTCCATTAAGAAAAAATGTTGATTTAACATCAAGTTTGAAATTATCTTCCATTCTTTGTGCAGCACAACAATTATAGTTCTAATTGTCTCCACTACGAGCACTGGAGAGAAATTTTCATAAAATCAATACCTGGTTTTGGCGTGAGCTCTAGGCACCAACCTTGCTTTGTGCTTATGAATATTTTCCTTCCTGATTGAGTTTGATTTTGTAAAAATCCATTTTAGACTTACCCTTCTCTTTCTAGGAATTCCACAAGCTCTCCAAGTATTATTTTTTCGATCATATGGAATTTCTTCTTCCATTCTTTCTTCCAACATCATGCTTTATTGCTTTCCTCCAAATCATTTTCTGGCTAACACGGCAAAGATTAACATCTTTGATAATGTCACTCAACATTTTGTGTTCCTCTTGGAGGCGGTTCTTCATTATCTGAATCTGGGATTTTCCTCAGTTGGAGAGACTTTTCATCTTCTCATTTCTCAATCCTCTCTTGATTTGAGATATGATAGCAGTATTCTATATCTTTTTTATCTTCCCCAATTCAATGTTGTTTTTTCACAAAATGACATCTCCTACTAACAACATTTTGTTGTTTTACATCGAGAAGCCTATATCCTTTGGTAACATCACTAATAACCAAGAAAGACCATTTTTGACTTTTTCATCTATGTTGTCTTTGCTTAGCAGGTACATGAGCATAACAAATACACACCCAAAAATTTTTAAAATGACTTACAGAAGGTTTTAATTAATTTTCACTCCAAGCTCGATTAGTGTCTTGTCCTTTAGTGTCTTTGTTGGACCCTGGTTAAGGATTGAACTGTTTATGCACGTGCTTCTTCTGCCCAAAAATATTTTGGCAGCCCTTTCTCATTCATCATAGTTCTGGCCATTTAAACAATTGTTCTATTCTTCGTTCAGATACAACCATTTCGTTGAGGAGTATACCCTGCTGTAAAGTTTGGGGCTTCTGAATGCCCTCATTTTTTGCAATATTCTTCAAATTCTTTGACTTGTGTACTCACCTCCTCGATCACTGCGAATGGTTTTTGATTCTGGTCAACTTTGCTTCTTAACAAGGGCTTTCATTTCTTGAATGTATCAATGCTTCTGACTTTTTCTTTCAAAACTAAACCAAGTCATTCTTGAGAAATCATCAATAAGATTAAAAATACCTTCTTCCAAGAGATGGATTTCATTGTCCACAAATGTAGGTATGAATTAGTTCAAAAATACGAATTAGTTCAAATACACTTGCTCTCTCCAAGACACCCCTTTTGGAAAAACTTCCTAATGTGTGCTTTCCAATTATACAACTTGCCATGTACCCCCACCTCAGTATGTATCGCGAAGGCCTTTGCAACCATGTCCTTTTGCTGAGAACTTTAAACCATGAAAATTCAAGTGACCAAAATCTTTTGTGCCAAAGCCATGAATCATCAAATTTCAGTTTGTTAATGCCATTGTAATGAAATTGCAAGGGAAGTTCTTTTTATCATCTTACTTCACCAATGACTTGATTTGCTCAACATTTTTATCATAAATCTGCAATATTATCCTCTAAACACAAGAGAATCACGCATTTTCCGTAGTTGACCAACACTAAAGTAAATTTTCTTCCAAGTAGAACATAAAGAAACATCCATGATTTGCTTCGCATCCTTTCCTGTTGATTCGAAATATTAACTTTATACCTTCCGCATCAACTAAGACTCCATTCCCATCTCACTTCGTTTGATTCCTATATTAATTGAGAGGAACGCCTTTTCATCTTCAGTCATGTGATTACACAAACCACTATCCACATACCATTCATTGCTTTTTGTTGAAGCATCAAGATTTAGAAACCAAAGAAAGATTTCTTCCCTTTCTTCCTCTTTTTTCACAAAAAAAATTGCTTGCTCCTGTTTCTTGTGGCGAACATTCTTTTCATGTGCCACCTTTTTACAAGAAAGGAGAAAAGTTACATTGGGGCTTGCCGTTGTGCCAACATTTGTCTTCGATTGTGATTAGTCTTTTTGCAAACTTACAAAAGACGAGTTTTTTTTCACTTTTTCTTCACCTTCTTGGAAGAACCATAATGATCCTGCTTTTTTTTTGATTTGATTTTACTTCCTGATGATTTTTTGATACATTTTTGAGATTCCTCATTTAATTTTAGACTGGAACTCTTCTATCTTGGGTTGATCTCACTAAACAATCTTCGCTTCTCGTGTGCACGCATGATCTTCTCTTAGGTGCACGAAATGAATCTACTATCTCTTTTGATGGAAAGCTATAAAGATCTTTCGTCTCCTCAGTGATAGCAATGATGTACAATACTTTTCTGTGACCCTAATTGAATCATTTCACAACTTGTTGACCGAAATTATAATCACTGTGATTTCGCATTTTATTAACAATTTCATGACTCTTTGCAACTTCATCAATTTTTCAGATTCTGTCATCTTTAAATTTTGAACCTCTTCTAATAGTTGAAGATTATAGTGCAACCTTTTCGTCACCATACCACACAGTTTCCAGAAAATCCAAGCTTCCTTTGCGTCTCAACAAGTAACATTTTGCAAAATATGCTCTTGTACTCCCATTTGGATTTTTCTCAAGGCTTTTGCATTTGATGATACCATAGCCTCAAGATTTTTTCATCTCTGCTGCTGTAGATCACCATCGTTTTCTGGCTCTTCAAATCCAGTTGCAAACAATAGTCCACGACCTTCAGCTCAAATGTGTTCTCATTCTTATCTTCCATATTCAAAATCAGTCGCATAAAAAAATGGAGTAAGAACAACAGAAAATCAGTACCTTCATTTGTTTTTGGATGCCATATTTTTTTCTTCACCTAACCCCAGATAAGAACTACAACCTGCTCTTGATACAATTTGTAGGAAATATGAATGAAAAACAATATCTTTTAGAAATGCCAGCTTATTATAGCTACTTAAGGTCACTTGAATGATTACAATCATCAACACATCACTATTTATACTACTCAAAATAGAAAACAAAAAGTCTTGCACAAATAAGTATATACATGTATCACAAGTCTTGCACAAATAACTAAATACATGTATCACAATTTACTAGATACATGTACTACGAAATTCTAAAAAGACTTCTTGAAAAACTAAGAGACAATTTTGGAAGACTAAACATTGATGCATTAATTCCAACATCCCAAATATAAATTCTTCTTTTAGAGAAAAGGCATGATGCGATGACATCGTTTGTCAACAAAAGAGAGTGAATTTGTACCAATAGTTCGTCGGGCAACAGATTGATATTGTTTCTTCAACTCCATTCTTTAACCTGTTGGAATGGCATGAAGCCATGATTTGTCAATTTAAAGGAGGGAACTGAATGTGATAATACAATTGAAAAAGGCATTAATGTAACAATAATTAACTAAGACATATTTTAAGGGAAAGTCCGAAATATCTGAGAGATACCATTTGTGGGCTAAGAAAAGATGCACACATACTTGACAATGTATAAAGTTTGAACTCTTTTACTTGCCGACGATATTGATAAATCCAAATCTAACCATAAATGACCATCAATTTACGTCTAAATTCTCAAGAGCCTGTATTCACCCACTCTGCTTTCAAGCCAACAAAAGGGCCAACTATGGTAAAATCTAAATGACAATTAACTGCTATGTTTTTATGTTGATTTTCTCAGCCCGCCGCAATCGACTCTTTTACTGGATAAGATCGTATGAGAAATTTTCTGAATTGTGTTTTTCCTTATGTATCTATTACCAAGCTACTGTGTGTTATATATCAGTAAGAGCAACACTGAAATGTAAAGAGAAAAAAGTAAATAACTACAGCTGGATAACAACAAATATCTGTACATGTATGTTTTACAACTAAAAGGGAGAACTTAAATGAACTGCGTCTAAATTAAATTTGTTGAATGACGCGCAGATTTTAAATGAGCCAATCGAGATTTACTTCTGTCCACATGAGGTCCCTTTTTCTACTTTCCTCTTCTGAACATTGTCTTGTACCTTAGTGGTCATTAGTCACCGGAAACATAGAACACTAAAACTGACACACAATGTCGCTTTAAAAAGATAAATGTAATGGAGCCATTATATGTCATAGAATGGTAGGCTAATGTTCAATCCGGCAAGAAAATGTATAATGAAAGGGTTCCTTCATTATGGAAAAGACAAGGGGAAAAGAATTGGTGCCAGAAAAATTGTTGGTAGTAACTTAGAATTTCTCGCCTAGTTCAGATTTGGACGAAATATGAGTCATTGAGGTCTAGGGAAATCTAGTAAGGAATGAGAGATCTAATTACGAATGGATAGACAAGATGATAATGAACACGTACAACATAACGGAGTTGAATTCAAAAAAGTAAAACTCCCAAAAATGATCTAAGCGTAAACGGGTAACATTTTGTCCCCGTGCAAGCCACCAGAGCGGGAGTAGATAAACTTCCACCTTCTTGGAAGGAATTTCAAAAAACTATGCGCCACAAACAAAGAACCTCTCTTGACACCTGATATAAAATCCGCATGAAGAATAAGCAAGCCCAAGATGCCTTTTAAACAAACAGAAGAGAACAACTCACATCGAAGGTTAACTTTAATTACTTCGCATAATGCTGACTCCTGCAACTCACAAAAATACTTCTTTTAAAAGCCTAAGAAAAAATTCAAGAAAATACGGTAGAGACCTCCCAAGAAAAAATAAGTGAAAATCACCAAGCACAAAATCAACAATTCAAGTAAAAGGGACCATGCTTTGTTGTTGCAAGATGTGCATAGTGCTTATTTTGAAGATTCCAGAAACGTGTCCAACCTCAGGCCCCGGCAAACGTTACCCGAATAACTTTTGTGGCGGTGATTACCAAAATAAAATATGGTTGATATGTTTGATGGATGGGTGTCCTGATCTGGTGCAAACTAAGAACTGGTTGGCTCCACTACTCAAGTGGCTTGAAAGGGGATGTTGAACTTGTGTTTCTAACTCTGAAAGATACTAACATTGCAAGTTGTACTTTATACTCCTTCTATTAGAAAAATTTTGAATGCTAGGTTTTTCTTTCTTATAAAGCAGGCTTTAAACAGATTATTGAATCTGATCACTATGGGAATAGTGAGAAAGTATTTTTTGTGGGGAAGGGTAATGCATGTGATGGGATGTTTACGTTTGAATGTTGAAAGAATAAAAAACTCTACTTCTTTTATATTCTTCTTCTACTAATTTTTAGCATCTCGTTGTGTCTATTAATGATCGTTCTGTTGGAATCATGAGTAGTTTTAGGATAATCCGCCTGTTAAATTTTTTTTTGAAAAGTGTGAGGCTTTTAGGCAAAAGCCAAGATCACTATAAAGGCCTCATTTTCAGTTGAAAGAAAAACTGATTTGTTAGAATAGTTCATACTGATTTTGTGAACTTGGTAGAATTCTAACCTCTTGGAGTACTATATATTGTATCACTTTTCATTGATGATTTTTTTATGTTACATATGTTTTACTTGATTAAAAATAAATGATGCTTTTGAAAAATTTTAAAACTTTCTCAATGAGGTGAAATCATTTTGAAGAAACATACAAGAATTAGAAGTGAAATATAGTGCCTGTGATATGAATCAAATGAGTTTTACACTCTTTGTTAGATCATTTGGAATAATTCATGAACTACTCCTCCTTACTCTCTTCGGCTAATGGAGTAGGCAAAGGAAAAATAAACATTGTTGAATTGACTAATTACATGCTTATTGATTCACAATGCACCTTTAAATTGTTTGGGTGAAGCTATCTTAACTTCTTGTTATGTGTTGAAGCGTGTGCCTCATAAAAGTCCTAAATTGACACATTTTTGAATTGTTGGAAAGGTTACAAGCCAGTTTGGGATGTCTAGATAGGTTGGGTTGTCTAGCCTTTATTAGCTAATGTATCCCAAGATTACAAAGTTTGGGTAGAAAGTTACCACTTGTCTTTCTTGGTTATGCTTCCAATAGTACAACCTATTAGATTTTTTATTTTTAATCTGAAGATAAACAGTGTAATAGAATCTGGTGATTCTCTTTTCATGAAATAACTTTCCTTTTGATACTAAAATAGTGGGGTTGACAGGATTGAACAAATATTTTGTCACTACCGGTAACCTATTCTTCTACTTCAACTGTGAAAAACAAGAATTTGTTGATTTTGAGTTACAAGAGTGAAAGAGCTAAGAGTAGAAAAAAGAGTTTGGTCCTGATTTTATGTGTTTTAATGTTGAAAATGACCCTCTAACCTTTGGAAGAAACATTATTTTCCCATATTCTTTTTTTGGGGAAAGAGGGTTGTAAATGATGAAATAAAATCTCTAATTTCTACTAAAACTTTGAAGTTATTGATTTACCACCTGTTGTAAAAACATTGATTGTAATGGGTTCTTACGAAAAAGTCGAACCGGATGGATCTGTTGATAAATCAAAGCTGGCTAGTTGCAAAAGGTGTTTAATAACAACTAGAAGGGCCTAGAATTTTTTGATATTTTTCCTCCGGTAACAAATTACATCCATTAGACCTTTAGTTGCTAGGCTGCAATTTTTTGGATTTGTAAATTCATCAATGATATAGAATGCTTTTCCTAATGGCGACCTAAAATGAAGAAATATATGGACCAACCCGAGTGTTTTTGTTGAAGTAGGCCAAGAAGCAAAGTCTGTAAACTTACTAAATTCCTATTGGCTGAAACAGGCACCAAAGCATGGCATGAAAATTTGATTCCCCTGCTGATGAAAAAATGGTTTTAAACAATGATGTATAATTCATATATCATAAGATCTTGATATTCACATGTGATCATTTGCCTATATGTGATGATTTGTTGATCTTTGGCTCTAACATGAATGTTAATTGAAGAAGCTAAAAATGTTCTTAGCCCATTTGATATGAACGATCTTGTGAGGGCAAATTTTATTCTTGGAATAAAATAACAAGAACATGTACGGGGGATTTCCTTTTGACGATTCACGATTATGTTGAGACAATTTTGAAAAAATTTAACTTTCATGAATGGCAGCATGTTGCTACTCCTTTTGATTCCAGTGTTCACTTATTTCCTATTGAAAGTGAAAATAAGTACTAATCAAAAGGAATATCCTAGTATAGGATCGAAGTTTCAGATATGTGACTGATTGCACTAGGCTGAATGTTGCATATGCAGTAGGAGACTTGAAAGGTTTACAGCAAGCGGGTAATGACATTGACATGCTATAACCAAGAGTTTATGAGATATTTAATTGGAACGAAAAATTGTGGTTTGTTCTATAAAAACATCCTGTTGTACCTTAAGGCTTTTGTGAGCGGATTGGAACCCTTTGTCAGTGATTCCTATCTACCACTGGTTATGTTCTTGTATCTTTTAGGTGTGGTGCTGTTTTTTGTTGGAGATCAAAAAAGCACCTATAAATTGCTAACTCTACCATGGAAGCTGAACTAATTGTTTTAGTTAGCTTCAGCTAGTGATGAACGAATTGGTTAAGAGATTTATTGATTCAAATTCCTTATTTGAAAACCATTCCTCCTATTTTAATTCATTGGATAGCACCGCTGCATTTGTTAGAGTTTCAAATCATTATTACAATGTTAAATCCAGACCTATAAATGAGAAACACAGTATGTATAATCGTATTGACAATGGTACCATTAATATTGATATGTCCAAATCTGGTGATAATCTTGGCAGAGCCTCTACGAAGGTCCTTAACAAGAAAAAGGTCTGGAGCACATCGATGGGGAGGGATGAATCCTACAATCCTTGAGTCCATATATGAGGAAACCCAACCTGGGGACTAGAGATCCTTAAACAAGGTTGTCAAAAGGACAACTAATCAATGATGACTTGTTGTAAAAATCACTATTTTTTTGCCCTTCCTATGATGGAGTGCATTGTTTCCCTGTAGTTTTTAAGGTGGAGTGATAAAATAACTCTTAATGAATATCTATAGCTCGTATGGGTGGGAGGTGTTATCTTCAAAAGCCACTCTCGACGATTCACCTTGTAATGTGTGTAAGTAGGTTGCTTCCTATGAGAATGGGACCTTTATCTCAAATGCACTCATGAAATCTGTGATAGCACAATGGCCCTCACGTGCTGGCTGTTAAAGCTCATGTCAACACCTTGATTATATTTGTGAGCAGTGATATTTTATTTCCCTAAGCATTGCATAGTTCAAGTCTTAAACCACTAACGACTCTTGAGTAAAAGTTACTGTTTCAGCTAATGGATGGTTCAAATGCAGAGCACACCTTCATTTGCAGACTAGTCTTCCTTCAACTGATAATTCTATCTTATCTAAATATTAAAATGAGTGAGAATTGTTAGGGTTATAGCTTTTACTTTTAATATTTACATATTAAATTGCTTTATTTTGGAGTGTATAAGATTGACATTGTATACTTTGTATTTTAAAACTACCAATTTAATCATGTTTTTCATCTTTGACTTGGTACCTTGTAATGCCATTACTTTTGCTTATTGGTTGAATTCCATTTGAGATAAAAACTTCCAATAAACATTGGAATGGATAACTTCTACATCAGCCCATAACTTGTGTTGTCCATCACTTATTCATTCTTAATTCCCATTACTCTTTGTAACCTTGAAACTCCTAACTCTTATCTTCACTATTTACTACCTCCATTATCGCCTATTCATTGCTAGAAAGACTTCTTGCGGTGGTAGAAATAGTGGTGGTCTTCATTAGTTTGGTACATCCCAAAAACACAAGAGAAAACAAAGAGTGAAAGATAGTCTAAAAGAGAGTTCTTATTAGTTGAAGGGATGTGTTCTTTTTGTGGGACTTTGAACTCAACTCTTGTCCAAGTTGTTAAGTTATACTTTGTGGAAGGTGTTGTATCCTGGAGGGGACAAGTCAAATAGGACTACTTGGGCTGGACCGGGAAAATATTTTCTGCAGTGGGCTTGGAATCTCCTTAAAGAAGCAAGATATCCGCCCCTCAGCCTGAAGAGATTAATTTGTTCATTTTATTTTCAATTGTAATATTGCAAATTTTATTATCTTGTAAGTTTTTTCACTAACAATAAGTAACTATTTCTTACTATTAGACATTAATATTCCTAATGTGATTTTTTCTCTATTAGGTCTGATAGTACTAATTTGATAAATGAGATTATAATGCATAACAATGTGGGTCTTAATTACTTGTAGAAAGTTGGGATTATGACGTTTTATAACAGATTATGTATCAAATAAAATTGTATTACTACAATTGTTTTCACATTAGTCTAAAAAAAATTATTCAACGGAATTTCACCAGAAAATGTGATACGTAATTGAAAACTCAAAAGTTGATTGCACGTGACTGGAGCTTCTTGGAATTGATTAGCTTTGGTAGATTTTTCCTTTTCTTAATTTGTTGTTCACAATATTTGTTTATCTGGACTTGTTGAATCAGTCCAACCAAAATTTGAAGTGGATTTATACTAGGTTTATTATTTACCTTTATGTAAAGGTCTTTACACCAATTCACACTCGTATCCTAACTAAATAAGTTTTTTAAAAAGTTTTCAACTTGATCGGTTTTTTCAAGGCCAAAACATCAAACAGCCACTCTTATAAGACTTCTCTTTTTTGCTCTCAAAACATAAATTGATTGACGAGAAAAAAATAATTTATATATCTCTCAATTTTATTATGGTATTAAGATCTGATTATATCTCATATAAAATGATTCATATATACACCTATATGGTTACCAAATACGCTATATACTCTTTTCCTCTAATAAAAGAGAAACAATTCATTCTTAATTAGCATATTTTATACAAGGTAAGGAAAATGTGTATTGATCAAATTTTACTACACATAAAGAAAATAAGAATATTTTTAAAAAAAAAGTAATTTTTTAAAATAACTACTTATATCTATATATTATCTATATATTACTACTATCTATAGATATATATATATATATATATATATATATATATATATATTATATAATATATATACACAAAAATGTGAGCAGACGACGTGTGTAAGAACACAACCAACTTGGGTTGATGGTACCATATCAGCACAAAAGATGCACAAAAATATGAAAAAATGTGTCTAGGGGGTTATAGGACCCTACTTACATTTAGGTGTGTGTATGAAGTTTGGGTCATAGCTTGGGGGGGAGGGGGTTATTTTGTTTTATCCCTTTGTTAACAAACAACTTATTCTTAAAACTTATGCTATGAATATAAGCTTGAATATGAAAAATCAATTCTAGCTAAACTGCTAGGTAAAATTAAAATTACCCCTAAACGGTTTCTAGATATTTGTTGTCTTTCTAATATCTATAGTGATCTAATTTTATATGGCTTAATAACTTGCAAGAGCGTGAAACATTCATTAGTGAGTTGTTGTCACGACTGGAATCTAGACTCAAGACGAGAGACCGGCGTCAGTGACCTCTCAGATGTCCGCAAACCAGCCTACTTACTGTTTTTTAATGCGGTAATAGTTCATAATTTTTTTTTAGATAGGCATTTTTATTACATAGGTTAATTTTAGCGAAAATTCAAATTTTTGATTCTTTAAATATAACTGCTAAAACATTTTTTTATTTCGTAATCGTTCATCATCAACCATCTTCTAACATTTAAGAATAAGCAACTAAAAGAAATAATTATTAAATATTAATTGTATATCGGCCAAAATAGCACTAATACAATGTCTGAACTAAAACAGGAAAGAAAAACCGATAGTAGAAAGCTTCCACTAGCCCACACTAAAATACGCTCGAATGAAACATAGTAGCCTCCTCGAAAAGCGTGAGGACCCTACCAAACTCAGGATGATGCATGACGTTCAGATATCTGCAACAACGAATCGGTTAGCCTACCGCCCACCTATGCGTTGCACCTAAAAGTAGTAGATGTTTGTTGGGATAGTACACACTGTGTATTACGTTAGGCTATGCAACACACACAGGAACATACATGAGGAAAGAATAGCTCTTCCTAACGACCTGATTTGAAAAGCAAGTCAGTGGAATTGCCAGATTGAGATTGGAAATGATGCCCCCCATGAGAGTGATATGCACATTATTATTATCGTACTTACAACAACACATAACACCTTCATTATCGCACATAACATATAACACATAGCTTCTTCCTGTTATTCATTCATATGCCATGAGACCTTGTTATCATGGAACTTGACCTTAAGACGTCCAAATGGGGGGCCAACATATGGACCTCAATTCGGAGGCCTTTGTTACAAACATAGAGTCTGCTTCATCATTCAACGTGTTTCATTACAGTGTATCATAGGTCAGTGGGACCACTAGTATACCTAGAGTAGTTTAAGACTTCCATCGGATTTGCTGTGCAATGATAAGGATAACCTAATGTCATTAATGAATCTAGCTCACCTCGTGATTATCCTATCCTAACACCTTCGGTATCATTCATCTCTTTATATGATCCATTTGAGGATGGTCTCTTATTCATTGGGAACTTAATTTAACCGACAAGATCATTGAGCATCATGAAATCCAGTGTTCTCCCAACACAAAAAAGAGGTGGAATCACCGCCCAAAGTGACTCAATAAACCTGCTATCATATATGGGAATTAAACCCGTGTATCCCTATAGTGGCAGTAGTATAGGTTCAAAGAATAGGAGATGTATGGAGACCCATACCGGCAAGCCGGGGACAGTCTCATCTCATGAGAGTTTACGTGAACCTCCCCCCTTCCCAAAAGAAGGCATCACGTCATAGCTAGCCTATCAGTGCTCAGTAAAAGTTTCATAACATTCAAGTCAGAAATCATGGAAGTTGGCCTCTAGTATGAGGACATCATAGCTCAATAGATGATTTCTCATCTATCATTAGTCTTAAGTGTTTCAAACTCTATTTCATTCAGAGTGTTCAAGAGACTGTCTCTTCATTATCTTACACTCTCTTGGTGAGTACGCATGGTAACATTTACTTAGGCGTATTGAGATTGCTCTCATCATATACAAGACTCACATAATGATTGTCACCACATTCTTCATTATTAGCACCTTTATTTTTCAATAAGTACTCACCTCTTATACGTGAATGTTCATTTCTTCATTTCATTACGTATATCTTAGGTTCACTTATTTTAAAACGTATGCTTATTTTTAAACGTATGCTAGACTTATGAGTCTTATACATACACATCAATGGGGGGATTCAGTTATGTTCGTAAGTGATTCTTATTTCCTAAGATTATGCATACACGACTTATGTATTGGTATATGCCAAGATCTTGATTTTTTATCTAAGTAGATCACATTATTCTTGACTATTGTACTCACGTTATGACAGGTCTCAATACGGAGGTTTGGGCACGGAATCCAAATCTGTGAATCACTTGATATAATTATATTTTTCATGAGTTTATTTCTAATATCATAATAGTAGAAATCTAAATTAAATCTCACCCTTTGAGAAATAATTAATTTCTATTTTAATTAGAATTCTAACTAAAATAACTCATTTACATTGAAATAATTAATTTTATATTTATTAGAAGTCCTAATATTCTCAACATGTACATGAAGTAATTAATTTCTATTTTAACTAGAATTTAAAAATTAACTCTACAATATTTACATGAAAGGGATAATTTTCTATTGGTAATTAGTAATTCTAAATAAATCTCAATATTGACATGAAAGAAATTAATTTTCTATTTTTAATTAGAATTCTAAATTAAATCTCAATATTACAGAACGGATATAATTATCTATTTTAATTTACTACTAATTAAACCGAAAGGTTGGGGTTGAGCCTCAACCAACCATTGAGTTTAGAATTAAATTTACTACAATGGAGGTTGTGGGTTGAACCCCCGACCAGCACCCCCATTATTTTCTTTTAATTTTCCTGAAGAGGAGGAGGTTGTGAGTGGTGGTTTCGACCCCCACAGCCTCACTTTTATTTCCTTAATAATTCCCCCCCCCCCCCTTCCAGTGCTGAGGCGTGGGTTAGATCCCTAAGCCTCCACATCTTTTTTTCTTTTTCGCAACTGGGGGCGTGGTTCAATCTCGGCCCAACCTTTTGTTGTCTTTTTCGTTGAGGCGAAACTCGCTGGTCAGTGCCCCATTTCGAGTCCCGCCTAACACATTCTTTTTTTTTTTTAATATCGCTGGCCCCCAACCCTAGTTCGAATCCCCCTCTAACGCGTTCCTTTTTTTTAAAGCATGAGTTGGTGACGGTCCTGGTTCGATCCCTACAGACCTCACCCTATTTTTTTTAATTTCTAGACACCCAAAATTTCCAGTATCACCTTTAGAACTTATGGGGAACTTTGTTACATTTTTATGTAGCATTTTACGAGGAGATGTGAGCACCTCTGTCTTAGTCGTTCATTAGGACTCATTAGTTAGACAAGTTAAAGGTATGATTGGTCATTTGTTTAAAGGAATTTTCTAGTATTTCAACCATGTGAACATCACGATTTTAAGAGCCTTATAAATTGCACATAAAATTCAGATTAATCTTAATCTATAACAAGCTAAAGAAACGGACCCGAAATCATGGTCAAAATCTTTGCCACATACTATAGTAGTTACAATCATATTTCGAAACGACACGAAATATAAACACATTAATCATGAAACACATAATCGAAACAAGACGTCACCAAAACATATCAACCTAAGATCATTGGAGCTAGCGACAGGGGACAGCCAAAAGGGGAAGCAATTAGTTCGGATATGAACAAACGTGAACCCTAGGGATCTTGGGAAAGGGACCAAGAGGAAAGGAAACCATAACTCTTTGATGTTCAAAACGAAGAATTTGCGCCCAAAAAACTCTCTTCACAAATCAGCCCAGTTACCTCAACGTCCACACCACTCAACGAACAAATTCCTTTAGCCTTAACGTTTTGGGGTTAATTTGTTTTTTTTAAGTTCATGTGAGTTATTCAGTGTTGAAGAATCTGTGTATTCTCTGGTTCTTTTTTTTGTGTTTGGCAGAATAAGTGAGAGAGATAGACCAACGCGAGAGAGAGAGTTAAAAAAGCGTGTGCGAGACAGATCATATTAGGTTAGGAGGACTAAATCAAGATTTCGTCAAAAATATGATTTTAACTAACTTATAAAATCGATTTATTTTAAAAAGTAAATACTGTGAAAGGGGGATAATGATGCCTTAAAATTCAGATTATTAAGTAATAAAAAACTAAACACTTAAGTAATATATATTCGATTTTTTTTTGAAGTTTACATTATACTCTATTAGGAAAACATTCGTCCCGAAATGACACTACCATATACATCGTTAATGACCAATCAGATAATAACTTAATCGACTATGCTACATTAGCAATAGCAACAAAACGAAGAGCTAAGGACTTATAGGCCTTATGAGTAGAAATTACCTCAGAGCTGAAAGAGGGGATAGCGGGGGATCTCAGTCGGCCTCAGCATACCACGTAGCACCCTCAACCAAGATGATTCGCCACAATACCTTAACGGTGGAATCTCTTGTCCTCAGCCGATTGACATGTCTGTCTAAGATATCAAAAGGTACTTCCACGTAAGACAAGTCCTCACCAAACCCCAAAACCTTCAACAGGTAGGGATTGATGGAGGGATCACCTAGGCACTTCTTCAAACATAGAAACAAGAAAAGACTGGATGAACAGAAGCTAGCTCGCAGGCATGCTACCATAGGCCACCCTCACCCACACGCTGTAGGATTTGATATGCCCCACATATCGGATCAGCTTCTCTTTTCTTTTATACCAAATCTATGACCCCTTCATAGCTGATATTTAAAGTTTAAACCTGTCACCAACAATTAAATTCTAAAGGCCGCTTTTTGGTTTGCATATGATTTTGATCGGTGTAAAGCAGTACCAACCTGTCCTTTATCAATCTAAATTCTCCCAAGGCCTAATGATGTCTATGGACCCAGAAGGTGATTTCTAACCTCGAAAACCACCCAAAGGGATATCTACAACCTCCTACCATACAATGCCTCAAACGGGTGCCATTCTAATGCTGGAGTGATACAAACAAAACTAGTATATACGGACTCTATCAAAAGGCAGCGTTGGTCATCCCAGTTAACTCTAAGTCAATAAAAAAAGCTCTGAACATGTCCTCAATGGTCGGAATGGTGCGCCTTCGCGCCTGCCCATATGTCTGAGATGAAAGGCGAGTGCTTAAGTTTCACATCGTGGCCCAAGGTTTCTAGAAAGATCTCCAGAATGCGAAGTAAACTGAGCTACCTATCCTGAAATGATAGACAAAGGAATACCATGCCATATCACATCTCATCAAATGTAGAGCTCTCGCGTAATCCTAGGCTCTGTAAGTAGACCTTCACAGGGATAAAGTGGGTAGAACTTAGTAATTGTCCACAATAAAAGTTCCATATGGAGTCATGATTGCCTCCTAGTCCTTGAAGAACGACCACGAAATCCATATTAATGGCCTCCCCATTCAAAGTCGGAACCTCAATAATAGAGTCAGACCACCAGGCTTAAGATGCTCTCTTAACATGATGCAAATAATTTTGTGAAACTTAGCAACAATAGTCGGCAATATCGTCACATGCCATCCCACTAATTAAATCGTCTTAAGATCATTGTACATTTTGGTGGAACCTGGATGTATGGAACTATCTGGAAACCATGGCCTCTCACACAATCCTGGTCCGTAATCTTACTCTGGTAAACACAACCGGTTGGTATCTAAGTATGTCATTCATCTCCCAAAGCGAAAGACTCGTTCATTTTTAGCAACACTGGAGTCCTTCAGTTCATCAAACACATGAATCAAGATGTGACCTTTCTTGAATTCAACTATCAGGGATGATTCAGAACTAGGGTGAACTCAAACACCCCACTAGTAAGTCAACAAAACCGTAACCCAGTCTGGCCAGTT
Organism: Solanum habrochaites; assembly: GCA_027704765.1. NCBI lineage: Eukaryota > Viridiplantae > Streptophyta > Magnoliopsida > Solanales > Solanaceae > Solanum > Solanum habrochaites. The sequence continues at coordinate 30,707,469 of JAKWJA010002489.1, read as the reverse complement.
GTGTACCTCTTTCACTAGCTTCTTTTCATCCTCAACGCGTGAGTTGTACTTTCCATGCTCATCCTGATCAAAGCAGCAGCCACAACATTAGCCTACCTTGATGGTAGTGCACATTCATGTCATAAATCTTCAACAGCTCCAACCATCGGCACTAACGTAGATTCAACTCCCTCTGTGTGACGTACTGGAGACTCTTCTATGATCGTGAACACATCCACATGCATCAACAGAATAATGATCCACAGCTTGCTACAAAACACCACAACTGCCAACTCCAAGTCAATGAGTGGGATAATTCTTTTCATAACATTGAGCTGCGGGAAGGAATAGGCATCACCTTACCACCGTCATGAGAATACATCCCAAAACCAACCCTAGATGCATCACAATAGACAGTGTAATCTCGCCCACGCTAGGCAAGAGTAAAGCACCGGGGCTGAAGTTAGTTTGTCTTGAGCTCCTGGAAATCTGCTCAAAGTTCAGTCCATTCAAACTTGGCATTTATTTCATTTGTAAGGTCCGCCACTCCCCCCGGTCGCGGCATCCCGGTAAGTGGGGGAGCAAGGGAAGAAAAGCCATCCAAAAACCTGCAGGGGGTAGTACCAACCAATCCCAGAAAAGTACAGATATCGGGGGGTAGTAAGAGGCTTGGGCAGTTCTTACAGCTTCAGTCTTCCAGGGGTCCCACTCTACAACTTGATACGGACACAACATTGCCAGGGAAGCATCATTGATCTCAACAAGAATTCACACTTGCTGAATTTGGGCAACAGCTGATGTTGTATAAGTACAGGCAGGTTAGTGTGAAATGTGTGTTCATGCTCTTCAGTGTCTTAGAGTAGATGAGAATGTAATCCATGAATACTATATATGATGGAAAAAGTAAGGTATCATGGAAGACTCTGTTCATGAGATCCATAAATGCAGCAGGTGCATTCGTGAGACCAAATGATGTAACCAAGAATTTGTAATAACCAAAACGGTACGAAAAGCTATTTTTGGCGAAGGAAATCACCATCCCTAACCCTAAGCGGATGGATACCATGAACGAAAATCAATCTAAGAAGAAAGCTGACACTGGGAGCTGACGAACAAATCATCAATTCTGGGAAATGGATACTTATTATTTACAGGACTTTGTTGAGATGCCGATTAATCGATACACAATTCTAAGGGTACCATATTTCTTCTTACAAACAACACAGGTAGAGTCCCCAAGGGGATATGCTAGGCTGAATAAAAACCCTATTAGTGAGATCTGTTAAATAACCTTCAACTTTCTTGAGTTCGAAGGGATCAATTCTATAAGGAGAATTGAGATGTTTAGTATCAGGTTTATAAGTCGATACCAAAGTCAATCTCTACCAGGGTAGGGACTCAGACAAATCTCAGGGAAAAACATATAGGATTCATTTCCTAAGGCACCGAGTCTATGGAAGGCACGTCAGATTAAATCAATTAACACTCACAAGATGACATAGTAACCACTTGGCCATCATTTATTGGCCTTAGATTCAAATCAAGGGTTAGGACGATTCGAATTGTACCCCTCCCACACTAAATCTTTCATTAGGGGAAGCGAAACCTCAACCACTCTACCCGATAGTCCAAGCAAACCATCATAGATGTGAAGCCAGTCCATGCCAGAAAATATCAAAATCATTGCATGGTAAATCAATCAAGTTTGCCACACATAGTTCTGCCACATACAACTTGTGGGCAAAGTCTGTATACCCTATCAGTTCTTACATTTGTCTCCTAAAGGCGACTAACCACTATAGGATCATGTAGAACGTCAGGTGTATTTCAAAAGTAAGGGCAAGCAGAGGAGTCACAAAGGAAAGCGTAGACCCTGGATAAGTAAAGCATAAACAGAAGTTGAAGAATACTTGCCAAGCAATACCTGTGACCACAATCACCGATCAGCGGACTTCTACAGCTCCTCCCTGCCTTTCAGGCATAAAATTTGTTCTTTTTGGGAGCGCGGGCTGATGCTGCACTCTTTGGGGTAGGCTAGACAGCATTAACTCCAGCCTGATCTCTGTTCTAGGGACGTCTCTGATATGTGGTCCAACTCTTACCACAAGAGGCAGGCATTATTTCTCGTCTGATTTCCAGTGTGAGCTCGGTCGCACCTAGCACAGGTCTTCTGTTGGCGCTGCATCTCACCTCATTGACCCTCTTGGGTTCGGGTCTGCTCCTCTAGATGTGTATTTATTTGAGGGTTAGAATCCCAGAACTCTGTTGCCCTTCTTAAATTTGGCTGCTCACAGACCAAAAAATTATTTCCTATGGCCTCCATGGCTGGGGGGACCTGCCTGATTTGAGGCCTAGGCCTCCTAATATCAAAAACATCTTTCATCTGCGGCTGTCCTCTACCTGCTGGACATGCACCTATAGCCTAGAAAGGTCAATATTATCATTGAAGCAAACGCGAATGGACCAATCCTCCTCCAGGTCTCCATTGATTCCTGTGAGGAACATTATCATCTCATCTCTGTGTTTGAAACGAGGAGGGAGTAGCCATACCTTAATATTTTTTTTATTTAACAAAAGTTAAGTACTCTCCTCATTCTTGCGTAAATGTCAAGGGACGTAGACATACCTGATAGCTTCACAACGCAGGGAATACTCCCTGACCGTAATAGATCCTTGTTTAAGGTTGATGAACTCCTAAATTGTCCTCCCTATCTTCTAAGGAAGAATTTTTTCAGACAAATGCTTCATTGAACAGCTCCCATGTGACGGCACTCCCCACTAAGAACACGGCTTCTTGCCACATCTTGCCCCAGTCTGTGCAACATCCTTGAGTGATAGAAGACAGCTTAAGGCTTCTCAATATCAGTGGCCCTAATGGCCACCAGGATCTTATGCACCTCGTCTATAAATTCCTGAGGATCTTCTGTAGTCTTAGCCCCTGTGAATATAGGAGGATTCATCTTTGTGAAATCTCGCAGTCTGTCAGCCATGCTGCGAACCGGTGGGTTCTCACTCTGAACATCCTGTCGATTGACTTGGGCAGTCATAGCCTGGGATAGAGATGCCCTCACCTCCGCATCAGTCAACTCAGTTGGGTTAACCGTCATGGCCACTCCTTCAGCTGGAGCCTGGGGTGCATTCTGATTACCCCTAGCAAATGATCCTCCCGTCCTCAGACCCTTAGTCCTCTCAGTGTTCATTCTCTAAAAACAACAAGGATTGATGTTATACACGTTCATAACACCAAGAAATCAACCATTAGGAAAAGCACGATAAGATCAGGAGAAGGGAAATTTTTCCTACGCATCATGCAGTCTCTAATCCAGGATAGTGGTGTGCTACCATGACTTAGAACTACTCATGTGGTGATAGTGTGAAACTAATATTCTCGGAATTTAACTTAATGCTCTGATACCAAATTTGTCACGGATGGAATCTAGACCCCAGACGAGACTGCGTCGTTGACCTCTCAGAGGGTCGCAAACAACCAACTTAAGTCATTCTTACTTTACATAGTTTTAATATATTAGCGGAAAGTTAAAAAATTTTGATTTTTTAAAAACTTTGCTAATATTTTTTTTATATGTCATAATCGTTCATCATCAAACATCTAACATTAAGAGATAAGCACTGAAAGAAATATAATCATTAAGTATTAATTGTATATCCGGCCAAAATAGCACTAATACAAAGTTCTGAAACAAACGGGAAAGAATCGCAGTAGAATATGCCCACTGCTCAACACTAAAACTACGGCTAAATGTACACAGTAGAATCTCGAAGTGGTGAGGCCCATACCAAACTCCGGATGAATGTGACGTCCGGATATCTGAACAATGATTTATAGCTCTTACCACCACCTGTGCCTGACACCCTAAAATTAGATGTTTGTAGAGATTAGCTAAACACTGTACTAAGTATGGGTATATGCAAGAACCACAACCAGGGACATGCATGAGAAATAATAGCTCTTCCTAACGACATGTTTTTTGGAAGTCAAGTCAGTGACTTGCCAAATGCGATTGGAAAAGTTATGCCATGAGAGGACATGCATCATTAAAATTATAGTACTCTCAACACATAACACTTCAGATAGCAAATAAACATAATAATCATAGCTTCTTTCAAATATTCTCATATTTGCCATTGAGACCTTGTTATCAGGGACTTGGACCTTAAGACTTTCCAATGATCGGGCTCAACATATGGGACCTCAATTAGGGAGCCCATCTTAGAACACACAGAGTCTGTTCATTTATTCATACGTGGTTTCATTAAGTTCATTATAGGAAATGTGAACACTAGCTATACATAGGAGTAGTTTAGGACTTCCATCGGGTTTGTGGTGCAATGATATGGAATAACCCTAATGTCATTACCTGAATTAGTCACCTCTTGATTATCCGATCTTAACATTGGTATAATTCATCTTTTATATGATCCCATGTGAGGCTGGCCTCATTCTCATTGGGATTTTTAACTTTAACCAATATCGATAATGTGAAGCACATGAAAATACAGTGTTCTCTCCCACAAAAAAAAGAGGTGAATCACAGCCCAAAGGGACTCAAAACATGCATCATATATGAAAATTTTAACCCCGTGATATCCACTATAGTGGCCAGTATAGGTCAAAGGACTAGGAGATGGATGGAAGACCATACCCGGCAAGCCGGACGAGTCTCATCTTCATAGAGTTAAGTAACTCCCCTTCCGCAAAGAAGGTCATCACCGTCATAGGCTGCCTATCGGTCTCAGTACTAAAGTTTCAGTACTTCAAGTCATACATAATGGATAGTTGGCTTCTAGATGAGGGACTCATAGCTCCAATAGATGATTTCTATCTCACATAGTATTAAGTGTTTCAAATCAATATTTTCATTAGAGTGTTCATAGAGATGGTCTCTTCCTTATCTTACACTATCCTTGGTGAGTACGTATTGGTAAACATTTACGTAGGCTTATTTGAGATTGCTCCTCATAATATACATTAGACTCACATTCATGATTTCACCACACTTTCTTCGTATTAGCACCTATATTTTTCATAGTTACTCACCTCTTAACGGGAATGTCATTTCTTCCATTTCATTACGTATATTTAGGTTCACTTATTTTTGAACGTCTATGTTAACTTATGTGTCTTATAAATAAAAGGAGGACATGGGGCTAGGGCTTCATTTTAAGTCGTTTAAGTGATTCTTACATTCCTAAGATTAGCTTTACAAGAATTAGGTATCATTGTCTATAGCCAAGATCGTGATGTTTGATCTAAGTAGATCGCATTATTCGTGATATTTAATCACGTATGACTTGTTAATCTAATACGGATATTTGGGAACGGGAACCCAAATCTCTGAATCACTTTGGATATCTTTATATTTTCATTGACTTTATTCTAAGATCATAACATTAGAAAACATAAATAAAATCTCAGAGGTGCAGGAAGGAAATAATAATGGTCGATGTAAGAAAAAGTTTAATTTAATCTCAATATTTACGTGAAGGGATAAATATCTATTTTAATTTATACTTATTACCCGAAAGGTTTGGGGTTCGAGCCCAACAAACCTTTGAGGTTTTAGAATAAATTTGCTACAATAGGGAGGTTGTGGGTTCGAACCCCCGCAGTCCCCCTTATTTTCTTTTAATTTTCGCTAAAGAGG